>WOGO01002748.1:0-15341 GCA_015342085.1 Leptinotarsa defecta | reverse complement strand
TTTTTAAATCTTTTATTGTAACCTAGTACTAAGGAACTGACTTGCTATAAATATATCTTTGCATATAATGTAGTAAAATAAACATATATCTATCTATCTATCTACCGAATGCTTTACTGTAGTCCAAGAGTACCATGGCAGTTACTTCATTATTATCAGTTGCTTTGAATAAATCTTGGGTGGTGTTGACAAGAGCGGTGGTGGTGCTATAGAATGCACGAAATCCAATTTGAACATTGAACCAGATGCCGCACACAATGTGACTCCTTGCCGTTATAATCTACATACACTTTCGAATCACAGTGAGACTACTCACAGCGGACATTATACAGCACACTGCAGACATCCCTATACTTGCACGTGACACGAATACAATGATTCACACATGTAACCAATTTTACCAAAATCGCTTGTGAGTGGAGATGCATATATCCTCTTTTGTGAAAAGGAGGAAACGAGTTCCCACCTTTGAGCGTTCTGGAAAGTTATTTTTGAACTATTTCAATGTTATATCGAATTATATTTGTTTGTCGAATTTTATTATTGTAGAAATCTGAAGCAAAATCTCATATCTACTGAAAAAAAAAATTAAATTTCATTGTGAACGAAAAAGTTAGCAAACTAAATTACAAAGCATATATTTGAGTGTTGATGTGATGTGACGTGATGTGTGACGTGACGTACGACGTGACGTGACGACGTGACGTGACGACGTGACGTGACGATGTGACGTGATGACGTGACGTGACGACGTGACGTGACGACATGACGTGACGTGACGTTACGTGAAGTGACGTGACGTGACGTGACGTGGCGTGACGTGACGTGGCGTGAGGTGACGTCACGTGACGCGATGCGATGCGATATGATGGAGATAATATCAACCAAGGAACTAACAACTTTTTTGTAAGAGACTGAAGTAATCAAGAGCCAGCAACATAGATTTTTCCGTGGTCGATTCACATTTACTACACTTTGTCAACCATTGGTTTTCAGTAAAATAATTTGACAGGGTCCCGAAATATGTTCAAAAAATAAGGTGAATGTTAAAATCTCGTGGGTTATCTACATTCGATAAGTGATTTTTTGCATTTCTTCGTGAAGAGTGTGGCAGCGAAGTTGGTTCCATAATTACTGAACTTTGACCAAACAATAGTCGTCGCATGAACATCGCTTGATAATTGTTGAATGACGTCAACGGCAATTTGCCTAAAATGTTCATGCGCCTCTTGCCAGAATGTCTGGTATTATGAAAAAATAATTCATGGCTTCGGCATTATAATGCACCTGCTCACTTCTTATTACTTGTTCGTGTTTTTTTGGCCAAAAACAACACTGCAATTATACCTCAGCCACCGTATTCATCAGATTCGTTCCCCTGTGACTTTTTCCTGTTCCCGAAGTTGTTGAAACCCATAGAAGAACGGCGTTTTACGATGATTGAGTTGATGAAAACCGACACACCAAAAAGTTTATATCAGAACTGCTTTGAGGTTTCAAAAAAACGCTGGCACAAGTGTATTATATCTGAGAAAAAATAACTCGAAGAGAACAAAATAGAAATTGATAAATAAATTAATATTTTTCGGGAAAAATTGAAATTCATTTTATCTAATGAACAGACCTCGTAAATGAACTGAAGAATTTTATTATCACTGACCCCTTACTGAGATTGATCCAAGATATTTTATCAAAAAGATCTTGCCGTATTCGAATTTCGAAACTTTCGGAACCGTACCTAGCAGTAAGCGATGTTTCCCTCTGATCCGTAACTGGATAATGCTCTTCAATATATTTGTTAGCAATATCTTATGTAATTTCCGAACCAACGTATTCCTTTTTGCCAATGATACACAATTGTATGCAAACCTGAACCGACATAGAAATACAATGGCTAATGCCTTAGGCGAGTAGAAAAGAGGTGTCAAATGTGTTTTCTGGGACTTATTGAGCAAAAGTGCAGTATTCTTTATCTCAGTTCTGATAACCCAGAAGAGCACTACTTTATCTAGAGCGTTACACTGAAACCTTATTGTACCAAAAAGACCTGGGTGTTATGATAGACTATGATCTAAAATGGAATTCAAAAAACTAGTTTAAAAAATATTTCTTCTGAACTTTTATCAAAACTTCACAAAATGTATATGCTGTGCAAGTTTGGAATCCCTACTTGGCCAAGGACATTTTAGCGCTGGAGAAAACCCAAATGCGTATCACCAAGATGTCCCCATAAATCCGTAATCCACGATATAATCGTTGTTTAGAATTACTTGAATTATTCTCTCTATCCAATTGTCCATTACGTGATGATCTAATTGAAATATTAAAAATCCTTCACAGACACTACTCGGTGAATTTGGACTTTTTTGTGCGAAGTGATTTTGAAAGACTGAGAAAACAGGTATTCAAAATAGTGAGAGGAAGATTCCTGAAACTGTACTGCCAAAATTTTCTCTGTAATCGTATTTTTTCCCACTGGCATGGCCTCCCTGAACATCATCAAATGATGCTTCCAAAAGTTCTCCGGACAATTACTGGAATTGTAAAAACTAACTTTTCATTTGGTTTTTTTATTATCACAATCTTTTTTTCCATTATCTGTTCTGAATTTATTATGTTTCAAGAGCTATCCCACCTAACATTTATTTAATGATAATAATGATACATTTTATGTTACGAAAGATAGGACATTAGCAAATCAAGGTTTTTAGATGATGTGGTGCTGCATGTTTCTCCGGGTTTTTCCGTAGCTGAAAAAGCAAATGCCCCACTGAAATCAATGAAGTCGCCCCGAAGCGCCAATTGATTTCAATTTCATGATTTGTAGTACTTTCTTCTTTAATAGTATAATAATTATCATTTTTTTGAAACATATATCAACAGCAATCAAACACCCGGTATATGTTCTCATTGAGAAAATCGCCAGTATTACTTAACTTTCGACCGGATTCCGTGCATTCTTCGTTCGCTACGGCTTAATTTTCACTGTTTCTAAAAAATCTCCCTCGATCACTCAGAATATTCGATTATCGACACCTGAGGTAAACCTGCCATGAGAAACGTGAAAATCTGGCTGGTTGACGTTGATCCTATGTTTGATTGCCGATAATATCAAATTTCCATGTATCAAATGTTTCTGCAACAATAAATGAAAACTTCTTTGGAACATTAAATTTAGAACAAACATCGGTTTGTAAATCGAAGACACATGCATGAATATCCAAATGCAAAACTTTTCTTCATGAAGAACTCCTCAGGCATACCTTGGCTTGAGGAGTTTTCACGATTTTTCAGGTATTAGAAAAAACCAGACATTTCGATTGTACACAATCAATCTCACTGTGTTCAATGATTCAAGCAATACGTCTACAGTTCATATTCTGGAATGCATTACCACAAATAATAGTCCTAATTAATCACTGAGCCACTAACAACCGCAGGCACGATTCCAAACCGAATAATATAATGAATATTTGAAAGATTTTCCATTTCTCAATAGACGAAGCATGAATCCTCCACTATTTTCTTGGCTCGTGGAGGCATTGCTCTATTATGAATAAAATCCATTTTGTATTCATGACATCCGAATTTTCTGTCGTAGTTCAGTGAAATGAAATGTTATTCTATGAATTTCCTCAGTTCTCGTTCTCCGCCTGCTTTACTCCTCGTGAGTGAATTATATTAGCGACAGGTGAAATGCTACTGGAACGGACATATTTTTGTTCGAACGAATATTGAAATGAATTTTGACCTGTAATTCACAGTGGAAGTTGAAAATAATGACTCACTTTCATTTCTGGACGTTCTCATAATAATATTCAATAATTTCTTCTAACACACCTAACCTAACCCAACCTATTAGGTTGGGTTTGGTTAGGTACAAAGTGAGCGGGTCTATTCGAACCTCCTCCACAATCCCCAAGGGTTTATTGTGGCTCACACCTCTTTACACTTGACCAAATAAACCCAGCTCCTTAACGAAGCCGGTTAGTTTGTTCACGTCAGATGGTAAGAGTACGGCTCTGCCAAACTCTAAAAACCTGATTCGGTCCTTAGCAGGGCAGGCAAAAAGTATGTGCTCTGCTGTTTCATTATTTTCCAAACAGAGGCAACATACACTGTCTTCTGCCAGTCCGAGACTCTGCATATAATGATTCAAATGACAGTGACCTATGAGAAGATCTGTTAGACATCATAGTTCATCTCTACTATAGTCCAACAACTGTTTGGTATCAAGCTATGAAGGTGAATAAATGCCTTGCAGTGAGCCAATCCTGGAAGATTCTGCCGGAAGTCGGTAAATTTTCTTGCCATCCAGGTGTTGAATCATTGTTTGGCAAAGCCTAAAGCGATACCAATGACAGGTTATGGTCCAATGAAGCTGCTTGCAGCACCCCCCTTCGCAAGAGAGTCAGCAGCCTCATTGCCTTACAGGCCTTTATGGCCAGTAATCTAGACCAGAGACAATATGTTAAGTCTTCCTATCTAGAAGAGTCGTTTTTGGCAATTTGCTTCCATTTTCGATGTTGTTCCGCAGCTTCCAACGCCGCTTGACTCTCCGCACACAATTCAATGGCATAAATTTCCGCTTGAAATACAGTTGCATAAGTTCGTACGCAGGTCGTGCGTAAGCAGGTCCTGCGTCTGCGACTGAAAACATCTGCACCAGAACCTGAGGGTATTTTCGATCCTTCTGTGAACCAAAAACTATTTACTTTTAATATTTCCTTCTCCCGGAGAATCCAGTCCTCTCTAGTCGAGAACAGAACTTTATAAAGCAGTTCGTAGATGACAGTTGGAGGCATAAAGTAAGAGGTCATTTCCAGAATGCCTTGTCTTCCAGCGTTAACCAGCAGTCTGTTGCGCTCTGCATTGAATTGATTTGTACAATTGGCAATGTGCACGAGTTTGACTCAGTAGTCTATCTAGCCTCTCTCTCTCTAGAAAATTGTGAAAGGATCTGCATGGCTGCTGAGGGTGTGGTACTGATGGCCAGACAACCCTGTATCTGTAAACTGAAGAGCTTCACCTGAGCCGTTTTCTGTAAAGCTTTTGGCCACCAGATGATTGCAAAATGAGTGATCATTGGTCTGACAATCATCACATAAATCCAATGGATTTTTTTGGGACCAAACCCCAAGATTTACCACAAATCCCTTGACATGTCAATAGGGATAGTCAGGCTTTGTGTAAGACATTTTGTAAGTGAGCCTTTCAGGCGAGTTTTTCAACAAGGACGATGCCAAGATATTTCACCCCCATTTCAAATGGAATCACCTCACTATTGAGTAAAAGTGGCATTAAATCGTCCAATTTTCTCCTCCAAGTAGAGGGGATTCTCACAGTTTTGCGGGGGTTGACAGACATCTGCTCCCTCAGGCACCTTTTGTGAACAACGTCCATCATGATTTGAAGGATATTACAAGGTACACTTCCCGACGTAGACCTTGCCAAGGTGACAAGATGTCAAGGTCATTTGCATTAGTTTGCAGATCTACTTTTTTGTGTCGAGGGCATCAAGTAGACTATCCGTTAGAAACGACCACCCACACTAACCGCTAGGTCAATGCTTAGTCCCATCGCCATCCTGACCAATCAAATTCCGGTCTAAATTATCTCATACACAGATCTATTAGACTCACTGATGGTTACAATAGATTCAAAAACTAGACGAACCTAAATTCGCCCCTCGCCAAAACGACTATTCTGAATCCCAAATCCAAAGATCCATCCAACTTCAGCAAACCCGTATCTTACATCCCAAATAGACGGATGAATAGACGGGGCACCCAAAAGCTTTAATTTCTTGAATTTATGGACATTTATGGACGACAAATTGAGCTCAATTCTGAAGAGGTTCGATATAAAAACAGTATTTACAGCCAACAATGAAATGTCCACTTTTCTACAAACATCTGAATATACAATATCCAATGAAGCACAGGTTATAGCTATATGGAATACCATATTTCACCTGCTCCAGAACTTCAACGCAGCTTCTGCATGAGCCTGCTATCGTAAATCAGATCCAGACTCACCCCTTTTCAAATATTATCATGAAACAGCACTTAAGAGCAAGATAGTCCGTGAATCTATTGAAATTGAAAAACGTCCCAACTGCCTCAACAAACGAGATTACCACATTCATGGATATCATTACTATCACGCTATACATCTCAACATGGCACACCTTGCTTCTACAAGTCACAAACCTGTCTCCACTACCAACTCCACCATCTTTCCCACTACCGTTTCCCCCCATCACTCGCCTAGAGACCCAACTAGAACTGGTGGAATGACTGTCGGTGTTCGGAAGTAGGTAGATTGAGATCTCAGTGAAGTGATATCTTTTTGATGGTTTGTAAAAAAACAAGGAATACCATAATAACTATAAAAATAGTGAAAAATAGAAAATACTTCAGAATAAATTATATCAATAAGGAAAAATAACCATTTGATGTGATTAAATATGTGCTTTCAAGGTTTCGAGAGATATAAATTTCACAGTTTTCATAGAAATTCTGAAAAACAACATAACTTCAAACTGTGGACATATCCCTGTGAATCAATACAAAAAAACAAATTTCTATTATATGTAATCAAGTTATTTTGGTTTGTCGTTTATTGATAATCGCTATGGAAATTATATGAAACTCATGTATTGAAAAGTATTTTTCACATTAAAATAGTCAGAGAATTATTTGAGCTCTTTCGGATATTGTCTTAATTGAACTTGATATAAATATCACACAACTTTCTCGTCAAAAATAAAACAGGTAGTTTGTTCATTCCCGGACGGGTCTTTAATACCTTTGAAGGAAGTTTTGGAGGGAATCGGGACCATCTGTCTCCCATTCTTGAATAATTAATGGGAATAAATGGTGTGTTTCTACTTCCAGCAGTTGCCTGCATATTTTATACTGTCGATGAAGTTGTTAGGATATTTATAAAGTTAATTGCTTCCCTGTACGATCTCTGACTCTCTACCAAATAACTGAGGGTCTAGTATTCTCTACGGTAACATTGGAGATTCATGTATAAATTATCCGTCGATTAGTATTGAACGGAATTTACAGCAAATTATTACCTCGAATGAGGTTTTCATTAATGAGTGAAGATTATCATTGTATGGGTACCGAGAAATGTGAAAAGTGAAAAATATGTTTGGTGGTGATAAAAGTATAGCAAAAATAGAATAAATCCTAGCTGAAATGATTTTAATTCTCCCTATTCACGTGTATATATGAATACATTTTTATGTCATGATGGTTGTAACTAATGGAAGTAACCTTTTATTAAAACACTCAAACAAAAATGTGTTATAATGACCATTTGACCATTCATGAATATATATGTAACATAATGATAAAGATACTACTTCAACTTAGTATTCGTCAAAAACAGAAAAAAACCCGCTGAGTTGAGGTGCATACCTCAATTCGATCAATTTACGAATATGAATATAACAATAATATTGATACGACCTCAACTCATTTTTCATCAAAAACAGAGAAAACCTCACTGGGTTAGGGTGCATGTATAGGGGATATGTCGAAAACGTTAATTCTGTACAATATAACAACGAATGTGATATTGTTTCGAACCATAATATCAATCTTAGCTGAATGAATATGGATACTATTAGAACAATATCAGATTGAGAGGAAAAATAAACAACAAATTACTCAAATATAACATTTCAAGTATCAATTCATTCAGCATTGATACTGAAAATGTATAGATGGATACCTGAAACCCGCAAAAAGTTTTTTCAGTTGCGTATGGGTAACAAAAATTGGGGCATACAATTACAAACATTCAGGCTATACAAACATTAAAGCAATGCGCAATTTCAATTTATATTTCTGATGATGAGTGATTTGAAATTGTTGAAAAAATCACAACGAGACAGTGTGCTATCTCTCTTTTCATGTTGTCAATATAGTGTTTGATGTTTTTCAAGAAGTTATTCATAGTTAAAGGTTTATGATTACCGGGAGGTGGTTAAATAAGTTTGCACTCAAATAAATATGTCTTTTCTGACCAAGATATCTGGAGCAAAAAATTTTTTCCATTTCCGCATGAGACCTTCTTGTCGTATAAAGGTATATTATGGGGTACAACCCATTTTTGTTTCATATGGATATTGAAGTTGACCGTACATTTTTTCCTGATTGATTCGGCCGTTACTTGATGAAGATCCATAGTAATTTCATGAACTACACCTCACGATTTGATCTCCACAAACTTTATTTGAAAAATATATCACGACATCTTGGTGGAAATCAAAAAGTGAGGTATACTTTATGAAGTTGAACGTACTATAGTTACCTTCCATCAAAAATATTTGATTCCATAAAAAAGATGAGTATTTGAGATGAGTAGATGAGTATTTTGTTTTGCCTTAGAAAAAATTAATTTTTTTGGAGTACCCAACAAGAAGCAATGCCACTTAATATCAAAATTGCATATTGTAATCGCAACTGGACCAAAGCGTAATAAACAATTTTCAGCTGTGGTATGATGAGAAACATGTTCGAAATTATACAGTAGTCATGTGGAGATGTTCTTCAGGAAATTGGTATGGTAATCCCATTTAAGATATAAATCTATGATGGAACCAAAATATTCAGTATGATTATTTTTCTCAATTGATTTGATTATTTGAATAATTTCTGATTTATTTGAGTTTCAATTAAATCATAACGTGGCTGTTTATTTTTATAGCAACGAAGAGAAACGAAAACGTGTTTATCGAACTCATTTGTAAGTAATTTACGACATAATATATTGAATAACTCACGTTTCATTTTTCAGTTCGGTCCTGTTGTTCGCAGTATACATTATGAAAGTATCATCAGGGTAGCTGAAAAGTTTTCCTTCTGTTTGGATATTCAGTATGTCATTTATGTATACTGGAAACAATATTGGTGGTGCATTGGTGCCTTGGTGTTGCTCATTGTATCATTCACTTTCGTAACGTTCGTTTCACCTAGAAGATAACTTCCAGACAGAATTCAGGATTTCCCTCTGATTTCCAGATCTTTCAATGCCTGTAACAACTGTTTGTAGCTAACAATATCGAAAGCTTTCACTATTCTTTTCAAAAACATTATTATTTCAAATAACATGTTCACAAGGGTTGAAGACAGAAAATCAACTTCATATTCACCATTCATAGTTCATGCGATTCTTGTGCAGATTTCAACCAAATTGATACAGGTCGAAACGGAAGACTTCTCAAATACAGAGTAGCTGATAAAGAGAGTGATATCAAAAATGATAAAGAAATGCTCTTCAGTTCAATACTCCAGTTACTAAATTTAAGAATTACCAATCAATTTTGTCGTGAAAGGACAATTATCATTTCCACCATGTGCCTATTTTTGGCATTTCATCCAAGCTATTTACTCTATTGACTCTCCAGAATGAGTTCCATATTCCATGGTAACTTTTTTGCATTTACATATTTCACAATTTTCACAAGACATTAAGCGGTTGAATTCAGTACCAATTTCATGCACTGCACGTGTTATTGCTTATACAGCATAATGTAAAGAGTTCTTGAAGGAGATCAAATGGAAGTTTCAAAAGTTTGAAGACATTGACCTCAGTAACCTTGTTGAGAATCTAAAACTCCTCTTGTTATCATTTTCTTCATCAAGATAACAACAGAAATAGACAAATTCATAAAATCTTCCATTCGAAGTATTTTTTTAACAAGATGAATGCTACCAGTATCATGAATTCAGGTCATCACAATCGATAAGCTCTTGATATTCTCGACGATTAACATTATCATACTTTTCTCTGCAAAGAATCGCATGTTAAAAGGTGAGATCTCATTAATCCTTAGCTTGATTTCAAATCTTAGGAATATGAAAAAAATCAGCTCAGCAACAAAGTAAGCAGCTCGAAATTTACAATTACGTTATTAATAAGTTCAATAGATTCTTTGAAATTCTCAAAACAGCTATAACAAATTATTTCTAAGAAAGGTATAGCATAATTGGTGACGGTCATTTTGACGAGAATATATAACCAAGACAAAAATTGTTTTGTTAAATATTCTGTTATTACATTAATTTCCAATCATTTCATAATTTCGCGTTATCAACGATTATATCATAATTTGTCTTGTTATCAAGACTATTTTCTAAAATAGTACTTTGGACCTTGCTTATTGCACTGTTAAAAATCACTGGAGAACTATTAGATCACCAAATCTTTTCAAATATAATGAAGTTCCTTTCTGAATCTACAGTTTTTTTATATTCCAATAATTTGTATGAACTAATCCAGGTATACCAATGGAAAGGCCTGTGTCCTCATCCTTGCACAGTACATTGTGGATGATTTGATAATATTCCGTTCAGATAGCGTTCGATTTCAAATACAATTTTGACAAAATATGTTGATGATTCACATCTTAAATGAAATGAGCACATAAACTTCATTTGCAAAAAGCTGCGAAGTATTCTACACAAATTGGAAATCTTGAGAGAAATATTCTCAAATATAATCAAATGACAAAAATAATACCAACACATGCCCTCCCATTGAATTTAAAAGGGTATATGTTCGTTTGAAAGTGGTTAACAAAGTTTCATGGTGAATTTTATTAGTTCTGGAAAAATGGAATTGAAATGATCAGCTGCAGAAACAATTATATTGAGCAATAAGAACATGATATACAAATTGCAATAAAAAATATAGGCAAAAAAAAATAAGAAAAACAGGTAAAAATGAAATTGATAAAGTTAAAAAGGTTTCAAACCAGAAAATTTCAAACGAACTGATTTCAATCCTTTTTTATTTTAACTTTTAGTTGTTTGATTTTCATTTGTTTATTATTTTTATTTTTTCTTTCCATTTTATTGTAATTTCATTCAAAATTCTTATTGCTCAATATAATTGATATTCGAAGCTGATCAATTCGAATTTATTTGTTTTTTCAGAGATTTAAAATCACATTAGAATTATATTAGACAATAAAATTAAAAATTGTATATTTTCAGGAATAGTTCATGTGTCGTATACGGCTGATTACAGTTTTTTCCTCTGAAATATTCATCACAGTGTTTTCAAACTAAAATATTTTCAAATCATCAGATCACGTATTGAATCAAAATCCAATTGAAAAATTCTATTAAGCACAGAACACATTTTCAACTATCTGTATGATGATTTCACATATCACGAGTCTCCATATGAAATTATGAATTCATTTACGAAATATGGTTTGGAACGAATAATTTTTGACGTTGTTCAAAATTTTTCCACTTTATCAGCAGAATGTTACCCCGTATAAGCGAATGATAAAAATGAAGGAACTGATACATATGGAAATAATCCCTTCAGATTTATGATTCGGTTCGCATTGTTACCGTGATTTACGATGCTGAACCTGAGAAATACACATATTTCTGAATGTAACAGTAAGGACAGACTGAAAAGTTTCTCAATATTGAACTTAGTTATGAAGAATTCGAATTGGATTCATGGTTTTCTGTTGAAAAAATATTTCGAATCATTGTTTTCCATAATTTTTGAAACATAATTGAATTCTAGTTTGTTGTCTGAGGTACAGTAAGTGTAAAGGGCTTCAAAAAGATAAATGTCTCCAAACTGGATATAATAATGTCAGGTCAGACAATTCTGCTTTCTACTTTGATAAGTTTGTTGGGGGTTAAAATGGACACCAATAAGGCTTGACACAATCATGTCGCTGAAATCGGAAAGGCTGCTTCTCAAGAGCTTGGAACACTCTTCTGAACCAGAAAACTGTACATACCTCAGCAACTGTTGATGCTTTATATAGCTCAGATCAGACCTTCTTTGGAGTACTATGTTCTCATGTATAGAGCTCTGACCCCAAACATAACCTGAAGTTGATGGATTCCATCCAGAGGAGAGCCAGAAATAGGCGACGAATTGTGACTGCTCATCGTTTTGAGGTTCAACTCAATACACCTTGAACTCCACTGTTTAAGAAGTCTTTCATATGGAGAACTGCTTTTATATGGAATAAACTTCCTGAGAACGTTTTTCCGAATGGATTTAATTTCCAGCGATTCAAATCCAATCGTGAATCGTTTCTTTCGCACAGGCACCGCTTTGAGAGAGCCTTAAGGATTTTTCTGTAGTGCTTGTATTTCATCCTTTAAACTTACACAAATGTCATCAACGAAAATTGTAAAAATACTTTCATTTCACGTTAGTCCTCAATGTGCTTTTTGTTCAGATTTGTTAAAGTTTATGTTTTGGCAGAATCACGTAGATCACTGACAAATATTATGAGGTAATGCATCATTATTAACATATCAACAAATTTTTACATGAATCAAAGTAACTTTGGATTTAATAGCGACATTCATGGCTACCAATCAAGACAGAAAAATTAATTCAGGTTTCATTCATATATAGCATTTTAATGTTATTTTCAACCTGAGTATTTACTGTATCTACATACCTAAGTATCTCATTGTCTCTTATCTACCTGACAAACCTTACTGTTCTTATACAATGTTGTATTGTCTAGAAGAAAACATTGATTCGATTTGATTTGATCAGATGAAAAACTCAGTTCATATAATTCTCGATATATTCTTCAATATTATAATAAAATCTTTTTCCCGTCAATTATGCCATATGGAATGAATACACCAACAAAAAAAACACTTCACACTAACAAGAAAACTTATCACTTTTGCATCGAACAAACTCAAGACATATCCACCTAGTTTCCTCTAAAAGAAAAATATTTGATGCAGTTCATGTTCTTATAGTGAAAAAGAGACTTGAAACAGTTCATCTGAATCATAATTTCAAATTAGAATTGTGAATTAACTTTCTGAAACTTTTTCTCATAGCGGAGTTCTTCAAAATTACATCCTTTATTCTGTCATACGAAAGTATTTCAAACATTCACCGCCAGATATACTTCTTCCAGAATTGCTAGGTTCTTGCACGGAAAGTCAGCAGTTCCCTGGAGTTTTGCCGAGATCGATAAGATCCGAGGAAACAGATAAAAAAACGTTGGCATTATTTGAGATCAAAGTTTGCTAAATCGACATCTTTGAAGCCTAATAACGCTCTATTGTTTCTCATCCGTCAAAGGTGCATCAGAAACGTGGAAAGTTCTCTGAAGTGATCGTTGATTAACTGCCAAATTCTTGTGAAAGAAAATAACTTGGAGGCTCTGAGGGTTAATCAAGACTGGGAATGATATTAACATCAACCATCAAGTCATTTGAACGTGGAGAAATAGAGAAACTTTTGGAACTTATACTTGAATCATTGAAATATATTTATCATACAGTGTGTTTCAGGAGACAATTGATTTTTCTGTAATTTTGTACAGACCTATTTGTCATCTCGAACAACTCTTGTTGATGAAATGGTGAAATATCATGAACAAAAAGCGTGCATTACCTAATTTCCGCTTCGGCCTCATAGGCAACACGTCATGATTTTTTTTTGAAAAATCATCACCAATAAGCAGAACTTGTTTTTACATTCTCAAAATGAAGCTCGAAAATTTTCATTTCTGGTTACATCAGCCGTAAAACAGAACTAAACATTGTTACCTCTTTGTGGATTGCAAACAACAATATGTGATTACTTTCAACAATGGCATCCATTGAATAATATCTGTTACCCGATTGCAATTACTCAAATTATTCAAATTCTGGTGAGATTGAACAATCATAGGAGATATTTTCACAGAATATTCTGTCCGTTACTTTACAATTTAACTACTTCATCATCCGTTGCTCGTAATCTGTAGGTGTTTTCTCGTATTTCATATACTAATAATGATAGCTTTATTGTCCAACAGTTACCCATTTACAGGACAATATAAAATTATATTCACAATCCTTAACCATAAGATACTTTTTTGTCATTCCTTACTTCGCTTTTTCTTCAAAGTACGAAAATTAAATCGTTTGCACCAGTATTTCATGTTTTCTTGGTCGACATGGAACAATCAAAAAGAAATTTGATTGAAAATGTTATCTGTCTCATAAATGTTAGACAAATATCATGTGTTTGTAGAGTTACATATGTTGGGACATAGAAAAATTAGTTATCTTCTGGATAATTCGAGCGCTGAAAAAATTTATTATTGAAATTGAATGGAACCCAGAGGGTGAATTCATGTTTACATAGTGTCACTGATCCCTCACCAAGTTCGTATCATCAGGAGACGACATTAGTGTACACAAAAAGATAAATGTTTCAGAACTGAATATAATAATGTCAGGACAGACAACTCCGCTTCCTGCTTCGACAAGTTTGTTGATGGTTGAAATGGGCACCAATATGTCTTGGTACAATCATGTCGCTGGAATTGCAAAGGCTGCTTCTCCAAAGTTTGAAACACTGTGCGAAAGTAGCGATTCATATTGGATTTGAATCGCTGGATATCAAATCCATTCGGAAAAACATTCTCGGAAAGTATATTCCACACCAACGCAGTTCTTCAGTGAAGTTCGGGGTGTACTGAGTTAAATCTGAAACCGATGTGTACCGCTCTTGGTGGAATCAAATGTGCAAAGTCACTCGAACACCTTTCGTGAAAGTATCTATTGATGTTCCAGGCTAGCAATCGGGCGAATGGCTCTTTTCTGGATGGAATTCAGCAACTTCAAGGTATGTTTGAGGGCAGATCTCCATATATGAGAAGGTCTGATCTGAGCTTTATGAAGCGTCGAAAGTTGCTGAGGTGTGTATAGTTTTCTGATTCGGAAGAGTGTTCCAAGCTTTTGAGCAGCATCTTTGGCAATTCCGGAGATATGATTGTGCCAAGACATATTGATGTCCATTTTAAGCCCCAACAAACTTATCAAAACAAAAAGAAGAATTGTCTTACCTGACATCATTATATCCGGTTCGGAGACATTCATTTTTTTGAAGAAAACGAATGCCTGAGTTTTTGTGGCACTGAATTCAACCTGGTTACTTTCACCTCAATTCGAAATCACTTTTATATCCTCATTTAGATATGCAACTTACTGTTGCCTGTTCACCTCCCTAGACGGATGCACCTCTTCACCGACGAGACAAGTGTGCTGTCGTCAGCAAAGCAATATATTGGATTCTTGTTTTCTTCCAATATGTCGTTGACATACAATAAAAAGACGGTTGGGTACAATATGGTTCCCTGTGGAACACCAGCGTTGATGGTAAAAGTATTCGAAAGATATCCATCGACGGCCACTTGCAGGAAACGTTCTTTCAGGAAGCTGAAGTTCGGCCAGCAAACACGCATGCCACACACGGTCGAATGCCTCATAAATATCAAGCGCAACAGCCCTTGATTCTCCATGTTTCTCGAT
>WOGO01002747.1:0-15345 GCA_015342085.1 Leptinotarsa defecta | reverse complement strand
GATGTGGTGCTGCAGGTTTTTCCGGGTTTTCCTGCAGCTGAAAAAGCAAATGCGCCACTGGAATCAATGAAGTCGCCCCGGAGCGGCAATTAATTTTATTGTTGTATTTATTTTATTTTTATCGTTGTTTTAACACATTGTAATAATATCAATATATTTCTCAACAAATCAAGCAGCCACTGTCATGTTATATCAAAATGTGTCGAAAAATTCAAAAAAATGTATTTATTGGTCCCATGTTAGGAATCACACGTTAAAAAGTAAGACCCAATAATCCTTAGCTCGCACAAGTTTGGACTTCTGAGGGTTGTCATTCGTAGGGATGTGACAGCTGGTTAACGAAAAATTAGATTTGAAACAGATTTTTAAACAGATATACTTTTGATAGAAATGAAATTCCAGTCAGAGTAAACAATTCAATTATTAATTCTTATTGCTCTATGGAGAATGCAAATTATGATTCCCATAAAAAAAAAATATTGCTTAAATTATTGTTCAAACAATGAAAAACACTATTACTAATTATAAACAATAATACAATTTTCCAAAGATTTTTTTCAAAAAACATCGAATTATTTCGTCATGACAACATGCAATAAAAGTTTTGGTTTCTACTTCTCCAACTTGATACAGAAGAATGTGGAAATCTTTCTTTCTTTACAAAAAAAAACTAACCTCTCCTGAAAATATACCCCTTTAAATTTTAACAAGATTTCTTTGGCTGGGATTTAATCAAATAAGCGAATGAATGTCATTATGTACGTACTGTCAAACTCATTACACGAGATAAAGTCGTAATTTTTTGAATGGTTTGTGTGTTTTTCAAGATGATGTTATCCATATTTGGTACTGACGAGCTGATACGGCAAGTGTCTTACGGCGAAACATCGGATATCTACCAGTGAGGATGGCAATGTTCCATTTAAATGAAATGTTACTTTGTGTAGGAATCATGTTTATGATATTGAATTCAATTCCATAATGAATGTGTGGAATACAAATTTAATAAAGAAAAGTGTGTTTTGTATAATTTAGTGTTTATATAGAAGTATTTGTTTCGAAAGTATTTTTCTTTCGTGTAGTTCAATGTTCATATGACAGTAGCTGTTTCGAGGCGGCTTTTTCTTTCAGTTTGTGTCTGAAAGTTACTTATTTGCATCATCTACACATCCTTGTATAGAATTACTTTTTTGAAATGGATTGCTTTCTTCCTTTGTTTAGAAAATTTCCAAATTTTTATATCAGGGTGAAGAAGTAGAAATGTAATGATATGATATTTGCGAAAAAAATTCAACTTAATTTTCCGAATGTTTGAATAATTTTTCACTTCAAAATATATGAGCAAATAATGTCTTCGATAAAGTTCCATGACATGATCTTTTTGAGTATGAATGTAATATGGACTCTAAAATGGAAACTTTTTTAAAGCCTATCCTTTGAACTTTTATTTCGCCTCTTGTTAAAACAGAGGTCAGAACAAAATCTGTCAAATAGAAATGTTTGACTGAAAAATTAGGAAATACTATTTTCAATGAGCTTTCATTCTATGTACAGATAACAGCATGATTCATTTAAATTCTGAATGTAATATTCAATACTATAAAAAATATTTCATGTCACGAGAGTCCACTTATGTAGAGTCCTATTACTGGGCTGAATTTGAATCATGAGTAATGAATGTATTGTTACGGAGGTTGAAACTTTTCCATTGTTGAAAACCTATTCTATAATTTTCGAGTTCAATTTCTCAAGTATTGATTTTCAGTTATTAATTCATCTCGTTTGAATTGAAGGGGTTATACTTTTAGGAGTGATTAATTTTTGGGAATGGAAGTTTTTGGCTTTCTACTACTCCATCTTGATACAAAAAACAAGAATGAGGAAATATTCCAAGGAAAGGAAGGAAGGAATCAATTTCAAAATAAGTAACTCTATACATGGATGTGTAGATCATGCAAAGAAGTAACTTTCAGACACAAACTGGAAGAAAGACCTCCTGAAACAGCTACTTTCACATAAACATTGAATTACACGAAAGAAAAAATTCTTTCGAAACAAATAATTTCTTATGAACACTGAATTATACAGAAGATACTTTCCTCTACTCAGTTTGTATTCCAAACATTCGATATGGAATAAAATCAGATACCATTCACAGGGGCTCTACTATAAATGAATGGTACAAATTGCACTTACATGGAACACTGTCATCCTCACTGGCAAACATCGATGTTTCGCCGTGAGACACTTGCCTTAAGGCTCTTCAGTAGCAATAGTCTGATCAACAATTTCAAAAACATGAAAAATAGAGATAAAGGTTATAAAAATATGAGCGATAGCTCATTCGATTCCGAATCACCTTTAGAAAAATGTTTTTAAAGAATTTTGGTGCAGGTAAAAAATTGCAATTGTTATTAACAAAATAAGATTTAAAAAAATGGTATTTAGTTTTTCATTAATAACTCAAAAAATATTAATATTTGAGCAATTTTGAAAAAACCTAGAAATTTCCAGTAAAAAGTCCCGACTCCCGAAACTCTATCTTAATTATTTATGATTTTAATTTGACGTTGAAAATAGGGTTCCGCGTGGCTGTTACGGCATACGCGCGCTGCCGTTGAAGAGAGTTTATCAAAAAAAGTAATTTTTTGTAACATTAAAATGTCATTTTGAAAATTAAAAAAAAATCCATTATCTTCTCAACACTTGAATGAATCGAGTCCCGTAGAAAAAAAATCACCATTTTTCGAAAAGTTATTCAATTGTCAACTAACAAATTTTTTCCCAATCTGCGTTGGCATTAATAATGGGATAAAAGGTATTTCAATAATTGGTTAGCAACAAATATTGACCAACGTTATATTATGTTTCTAAAGTAGAAAAAAACAGCTGTATATGAAAAAGTGCCATAAATGTTATTTATTATAATAATTTTTATAATTTTTTTCCTCTTCAGAAAAAACATTGGTCATTATTTGTTTATAACAAATTGTTAAACTTATAAACAATTAAATAATAAATAAAATAATTTTTTCTGCCAAACTATTTAAAAGTGTGAATAATGATTTTTATAATCAAAATTATTTCTCAACTAGTTATTTTAACAATTGAAATATAAAAAAAATCCATTTTAAACAATTGAAAATTTAACATTTAAAAAATTTTTCAAAAATATTGAATTTCGCTGTTTGTTTAAAACAATTTAATAATTAAATTACGTAAAAAATTCATATCCTATGTTAATAACTGACATTGTTTGATGTGAAAACAGACATAGCTAAATATCAATTGAAAAAAAAATTAATCAACAATTTTTAGATATTTAATTTTGCAGTAGTTATAAAAAGTCATAATTAACAAATTAATAAATTTTTATGAACTTTCATCGGCGGATCGCATGGAGTATATATATCAAAAGTGCTCCAAGGAGTTTAAAATTTATAGGCCAATCATTCATACCTTTTATCCCATTTTTATGCCAACGCAGATTGGGAAAAAATTTTTTTGAAATTTTTAATATGACATTTTATGTTCTAAAAAAATTATTTCTTTTGATAAACTTTCTTTAACGGCAGCGCGCGCATGTCGTAACAGCCGCGCAGAACACTATTTTCAACGTCAAATTAAACTTATAAATAATGGAGATAGAGTTTCAGGAGTTGGGACTTTTTTATCGGAAATTTCCTCCTCTTCAACGAGCTTTTTTCAAAATTGCTTAAATATTAATATTTTTTGAATTATTAATGAAAAACTAAATACCATTTTTTTAATCTTATTTTGTTAATAACAATTGCAATTTTTTACCTGCACCAAAATCCTTCAAAAACATTTTTCTAGAGGTGATTCTGAATCGAATGAGCTACCGTTCATATTTTTAGGACCTTTATCTCTACTTTTCATGTTTTTGAACTTGTTGATTAAACTAATATTGAAGTCTGCTGAGAGTGAGTGCCTATTTGGTTACAAGAGACTTCGAGATGTCGATACTGTCGTTCATCTTGAATATGCATGTTTCGAGTACCTATATGTCAATCCCATAAATGACATCTCACTTCTTACCCAGACTTCATTCTTCAAAGGTAGCTGGTGCACAATGCATTCGTGATCTAACGGAGTACGACGTCTGATGAATGATAGTGAATCAAGGATGATGTGCATTGTGTATCAAGACGATTTTCACAATTCTGCTGTATGGTAAATTGAATTTCGTTAGACATACGAATTGTCAAATGTTTTTTTTATAAAGACTCAACTGATTAAAAACGATATCGACTGAAAAACTCCACCTTATTCAATATCAGTTACATCAGAAAAAGATGTATTCATATGGCTAGCTCTCCAACAAAGGCTAGTGATGTGAATATAAAATAGAAATCAAATTCAAGTGCTCTTTTTTTATTTTCTGAAGATTCGTGCCTATATTTCATGTGAGATGTGAATATTGTTTGAGTGTCCTTTCATAAAAAAAACTGTTTTGATGAAAGATGATTTCATATTTTGAGTGTTTAAAGTATTCTTAGACATTGATGTACATAACATTTAGTTATTGCAATTATTTTTCATAGGAAAAGAATTAAAAAAAAATCATTTCATCACCTCGAATATGAAGAACTGATAAAAGTCTAAATACACAAACCAGTCTAATTGGTCCTTTCTAATTTACAACATATTGAAAATAATTTCCAGTGTTAGGGAGATTGACATAATATATCAAATGAGATCATGGTTTAAAACATAAGTGATTACGACAACAATTAGGATAAAAAATCACAAGCTAATATTGATCAGTATAGGGAATGAAGACAACTTTCACGCGTCCTTGGGTCATCACTTTCTCTTCCTACAAACAATCTAGTCGCCATTCGCCTATAGACCAGTCAAAGAAAACAAACTTTTTGTTAATGGTACATCTGAGTTTCTTTCAAGATGCATAAAATATTTTTGGTGTGATCAATTGTTTCCATACATTTTGTTCCTTGAGTAATTTCAACTTGAAACTCATGATTTCTTATGGTAATTCGAAATGATAAAAAAATGAGAAGAAATATTTGATCTTTGATAAATGACTAATATTGAGATTGATGCCAATAATAAATATCACATATTTCAAAACCTATTCAATAACAACATGTATGTTTATGTAAATGCCAGTTTAGCTCACGATGACGAATTGAATCTGAAGAATTTTGAAACAAAAGTAACAATGGATAATTACCACAATAAATTGATATATCTTCCAGTTTACCACAAAACTCATAATGTGAGCTATTAGATGACCTAATTTTTTCATTGTTTAGGACTTGTTCGACTGTTGGAGGGTTCTGGGAAATTCATAATACACATATATACAGTTGGAAAGTCATGTATTCAACATGTGTTTTACAGAACCCGTAACCATTGAAATTTTATCCATCAAAATATAACGTTGTTTTGAAAAAACCTTTATGAAGTGTTAAGGCGTTAATTTAAACACTAGAAGAAGCTTATGTTAGAGTTTCTATGTTGATTTTGTAATGTATTTGATATTTATAGTATGTTTAAATATATGTATGGTCTGATAAATCTTTCAGATCTATTGAATGATCAAAGCAACTCTGATTTGGAAGCATAACACGATTAAAAATAATATGAATCCTTTTTCCAATTCTTATATTTTTTCTAAATGAACTTTGACATATGGTTGTAGTGTGGACACATGGAGTTGATTGATTTGAATGTTTAGTGTCTTTGTTTGATATTACTCATGTGCTCCAGTTTCTGAAGTACTTACGAGGTGTGTTTCAACAAGAAATATTGAATGAAGGAATTGAATTGAAACTTATGAATTTCTGCACAAAAGTAATGATGCAGTGTATTTTCCAAACCTTGTGCGGGTTCAACAAAAATAGAAAAATATGCATGAAGTGTCATTCAAAGAAGAAATCGAAATTTTTTCGAATAATTTCAGGGAATAGATTATTTCTTGTATCTAAAATTCAAGAAAAAGAAACGAGAATGATTTTAGTCTATTTACTTTCTCTCAGTTCCATAATTATCATCAATTTTCAGACATATATTTTTCATTTGTTTTTTATTTTTCACTTTTTTTTTATGTCTCTCAATATTTTTTTTATTCACATATATTTTTTCACGTATTAAATACGGTTTTGGATACTGGGAGATTGAACTTCCGCTCTGCAATGAAATAATGGTCAGTAACATGCTGAGTCAAAATTATCCAATAAAATTAAAAACGAAAATGTGTCAATTTTCCGCCTTTTGCATTTCGATATTCAATTTCGAAAATCTGATATACGAATACACTCAAATATAAGATTGCTCTGATATACTTTCAATGTGGATTGCGTAAGATTACTTCAAAAGACTTCATGATTATTAACAGTTTTATGAAAATATAAGGAAAGAAATGCCGAACATTTTTGTAGTACCAATTTCGCTTTCATTGGAATTTATTGTGAAGGAGAGTCGTAGATGACTGGTCTAAAACGGATTACGGAATTGGAAAGGTATTTGTATCGCACGAATATTTGAATATAACGGGATCTCTAATGATGGTTTAGAAAATTTGCGACTGAATGAGTGTAAGGTTTTCAGTCAACATTTTTGTACGTTTTGAGTAGGAATAAATTTTTGAAAGCAATTTCAACTTGATAAGATTCCGTGAATTTCTGAAAGAGGATAAATAGCAACTCCAAATCATTATACCTCTCCTTTTGTACACTTCAATGTACATTTTCTCTATAACATTGTTTGAGGGTCTTCAAATAAAATCTTTCAATATTCACAGACATTTTGTTTCATGGTTAGACCTCTAATAAATCATTTTGAAATTTATTCAAATTCTGTGTTTTAACGTCTGTCTGATGATGTATTTTCATTCTGATATCTGATTTTATTCTTATATCTAACAGAAAATCAAAATTATAGATATATGATAGCCTAAAAACGTATGTCGTGAATTATTTCTCAGAAATTACCTGAAGGAGAAAGTGGTGGACGGTTGCTTTGTGGTGGAAGACATTCAGCAGACAATGTAGAGGCAACGGACCGCTTTGGGGTGCCTGTTTTATCGATAATCATTGTTGAATCTTCTGTCGATCCCATAAATGACATAAAGAAAATGCCATCGCCTATACTTACTCAACTCAAGCTTTGTGTTTTAGCCTAGCACCACTGATGAGACCAATGACTGGTATGTTTTATTTTTCTAGTTTCATATGGTTGCCTTGTAGTGAAAGCTGCAGTGAAAGCAGAAAAAAAAAACTCGTTCGGTGGTCGATGTTGAAGCTTGGTCCTGGACCGCTTGGGAAGCCCCGTTCATCATTGATATTTGGTGTAGAGGTTCTTGCAGTCCAAGAAATAATGATGAATTAGAAAGAAATGGCCAATACGAGATGAAAATCCATATTGACAATTAATTGAAAGATATTCACTATAAGAGTTTTACAAAAACCGTTATACGTGTTTTGGCAATGTATTCCTATTGCTAGCTATTGTGATATTCTTACAGTAAATTGTATCAGTTAGTGTTGAAAATGATAATCCAAACCTATTGTGAGTGATGGACTTTTCTCAATTTTTTCCTAAATGTTTTCTGTCATAACTACCCGATAGAATGGAAACAAATAGCGAGTAATAATAACAGAAAATAACACCAACGTAGAAGAGAATGAGCAATGAAATAGCCAAAAATAAAGAAAAATAGTAGTCTGGGAAAAGAAGAAAAAAGTTATATATAATGGAAATCCATATAGTTCCCAAGTGAAATTGTATTATGAGATTTTCACCATACAGTGTTTCATTATATAATGGCTTCTTCAGGCGTTTTCGTACAATATGGAACACTTACAATATGAATATAGTAAAACACGTTCTATAAAGTGCTTGAAAAACTTTTGAACACTTAAACAACGAAGGGGTATCGCTGTTCGTAAATTTGCCAGTCTTCAGTCTTCCTTTGTAGGAAATTCACCAAAGATGAAAAGTGAATTATCAAATTATTTATGAAAAATCTATTTTATTCACATTGTCAGTTGAGTAGAACCCGTTCGTTCATCTCCTTATTTCCAAAAGTCCGAAATAACATATTACGAGTAATGAATATTCCTGAAAAAAATTTTGCTTTACTTTGAAAATTCAATGTTTCGTAATTACGATATTACGATATTCATGTCATGTGAATCTTAATATCTGTGCAATATGCCATGGGATAATTACTAATCGAGAAATTCATATTAATCTAATCAGTGAAACATACGGCAACAATAAATTATGAGAAATTAAAATGGCAGCGCGATTGAACGTGTATTTTGTTGATAAAGAATGATTATTGAACTAGTGAATTTCACACATCCAATTTCATATTAACTGACTGATAATTTTATAGATTTATACTGCTGGATATTTCTACCCACACAAACTAATAATTGAATAATCAACGGATGCATGATAAACATAAGTATATTAAGAGAATACTGTCCAGAAAAGGCTCTTCAAATTTTCTTCTTTGCTTTTAAGACAGGGTTGACCATAGAAACGTACCGCAAGGCATATCTACTAGAAAATGAAAAATACAAAAAATATGATTATCAGTTTCTATTATGAGTTTTTAGTGTTTAATGTGAGGCTGAAAAATAATTCCATATGATTGAATTTGCGTATAATATTTTATTTCAAAGAAAATGTGTTTCTCATTTGTACATGAATTGAAAGAGGAATATTTTTAAGAAGATATTATTTTCTAAGAGAAAATGTTTTTGGTTTTCCATTTTCATTTTGAGCTCAGTTCAAAGTAGAAATTTCAATTAAATAATTTGCACACCGTGTCTATACATTTTATATTTATCAATTGAAACACTTGAAATTATTGAAGAAATTTTCAGAAAACACTCTTTTGTTCTATTATCATTTGATATTCACAAATACCTTATGGATCATATAGAGAGAATTAAAAACAATAAAAAAATACGAATGCAAATATGCCCTCAAGCCACATACACTGAAAAAAATAGATTTCCTACTGTATTTTCTTATACAAGCATATACTCAAATTATATCTACTTTTTTGTTTCCTATATGAGTATCGAATATTTTTGGTAATTATATTACTATAGTTTATTGTCTTGGGATTGTCAAACTGTTTCCATTAAATGTACACATAGAACTCATATCTGAACGGGTTGCGTAACACAATAGAGGCATTCCAATGCCTAGGTGAAAGTTACTCGTTATTTAAGATAATTGAAATCTAATAACTATGTCATGTAACAAATTGTATATTATTTGAAAACAAATTTGATTTGGTTTCATATTTCAGATACTCAGATGATGAGAGAAATATTTTCTAACAACTTGAGTTGGTTTTTGAGGAATCGCGCCATCGCTTACTGTAATGGATTCTAATCTATTTGAAATGAGTTTCAGAATATATAGTGTGGTTTGAAGTGTACACCAGAATAACTTCAACTCAAATAACAGGACAAGTTGTGAAATCAAGAAACTTCGTTTCGAAGAATATAGCAAAATTTTCATCAAATATCAAGTTGTGGCCTCTCGCTCATCTTATATTTTGAATTATTTCCGTATGATATGCTTTTTCTAATTTCTAATTTAAATAATTCAAATTGAACCGAAATACATAAATTTACTAGGATCTGATACTTAATAAAAATCTCAAATTTCATAAATATTTTTTTCAAAATGATAAATACTTTAGTTATTATTGTAACTTGCAGGTAATCACCAACTTTGAATTCAATATATTCCTATAATTTTGCTAATATTCAGTTCAGTTTAAAGTCTTCGTCTCACTTCTGTGAGTGATTTTATTTTCTTCCTTATGAATAAGGCTGATACAAGCTAATAAGCCTGGTGTAGTGCTTCTCGACCACCAGAGCAAAACGATATTTGTCATGAAGTTGTCAGCTACTGGCGAGACGAATATCGTTCGAAAAGAAGAGGAAAAACGGATAAAATATCGAGATTTTCTCTTCGAACTCCGCAGACTCTCTCCAGATCACTCTTTCAAGATGGTTGTTCTGATTATTGGAGTCCTTGGTGGAATGATGCCCTCTGTACTCTCGAATCTCAAAATCATACTGGCTTCCGCACTAAGGCAGACATCTTAGCCGCACAGATGCAGAAGGCTGTCATTATTGACTCACTGCGCTTGCTCAGGGCACATGATTCTCGGACCCAATGATCACTTACCCCACGGTGTGGGGGGTGGTCATTAGTTGATAATGCTGGCGCGCCCTCCCTAATGTATCGGGGCTTCAGGGGCGCACACTACAGTGAAAAAAAGTCTTTATTTCCAATGTAAAATAAAATATTACATGATATTCGTCTTGTTACTCAGAAATCCCAAGAGGGACTTCACCCGCAGGTGCTCTACCACTCAACCCTTGCTCTTTTATAATATAACTTAAAGACTAACCTAACTAATCCTAAAACCTGAATTTATATAACACAGTTTTTGGCATTTCTTATTTGTTATTTGTTGTTTGTTATCAGTTAGGACCATATTCCGAGGAAACAAAATTATTATAGAGAATTTCATGTTTCAAGGAATGTTAAGATGATCCCATAAACAGTTTTTTGTTTGGACTAAAAAACACAAGTACTACAGGAAAATCCTGTAGTACTTGTGTTTTGTCTTACGTATAGACACCGCTCTTAGAGCGGTGCCTATACGAAAGTAGCGATTCACGTTGGATAAACAGTTCTTCAAATGAAAGAGTTGCTAAACAGTGAAGTTCCAGGTGTACCTACTCAATCGAACCTCAGAACGATGAACAGTCACAATCGCATATTTTTGATATGTACCACTCTGGAATCAAATGTGCCAAGTCACTTGAACACCACCTGTGAAATTATCTCTAAAGGAGACACAAATTTTTCTACGATGTTTCAGACTATGAAGGTTGCAAGTGATACTCGTGTCTCCAATCAAACGAATGGCTCTTTTCTAGATGGAATCCAGCACTTTAAGGTATGCTTAGGGGCGGAGCTACATACATATAAACAATACTCCAAAGAAGGTTTGATCTGAGCTTTATAAAGCATCATAAGTTGCTGAGGTTTGTACAGTTCTCTGGATTGGAACAAGCTTTTGAGAAGCAGCATTTTCAATTCCAGCGACATGAGTCTGTAAATACATATTGGTGTCCATTTTAACCCCCAGCGACATGAGTGTGCAAATACATTTTAACCCCCAACAAACTTATCGAAGCAGAAAGCGGAATTATCTGTCCTGACATTATTATATCTGCTTTCCCAGAAAACCGACTGTGGAGTGTACAAATTGTTCAGTTAGTAGATTTGATTTTTCTATAGCTGTTGTTGCAATTGAACCATTCACATGTGTTAGTGGTGGAATTGTAAATTTTGTAAAATTTTTATTGATCGCTTTAACGCTTGAGAAATCTATTGTATAGCAAAACACTTGTCGCGGTTTTTGTAAAACCCTTTTTAGTGAAAATAATACAATAAACTGTATTAATTAGTATTTTTTTTAATAGCTTCAGCTACCGACCAGAAGGATCTAGACCCGTTGGAATTGCCAAGCAATTTATCCCTAATTATCTGATTGTGAAGTTCTTTGATTCCATTTATTCTAAGTTTGCAGCTGTTGTGAGAATAAACAAACCTAGTTCGGTTTTCGACAATGGGATTTTTGCGCCACTGCCGGTAAACGAGATTTTCGGAGGCGATAGCTTGCTCACAATTTTTGTTAAAACAAGTTTTGCCGTTAGAAGTTCGTTTCATTGAAAGAGGAATATATGCTTCCATGGATGATCGAATAACTTCCGTGACTTCAAAAGCACAAGTTGATGGATTATTAGAGGTGAAACAAACATCTAGTCAGGGAAAATTTCGGAAATGGTCTTGAAGATCCTCACACTCAGCAGATATGTAATGTCAAACATTGCGTAACTTAGATTGTTCCCAACATTTATCGGTGATTCATCCAACACTGAAATGAGTTTGTGGACTGAAAATATTAATGGACACCTTACAATGACTGTGTAAATTTCTGGATTTGTTGTTAGGTATAGATCCAGAAGACTAGCATATTCTCCATCACAGTCAGAAATCCTGGTTGACTTATTGATAAAATTTGAGTCATTGTGAGCATTGAAGTCACCGAATATGGAATTCGGGCATCGGGATGAATGATTTGCAGAAAGTCAATGGTGTTTGTAAGTAAATAGTGCTCTATATTGTGTATCGCTTGGTGGTGAATCTAGTGATCTTCTGGGATATTATTTCAATTTGGGATTCCAGCATATTCTCGTTGACAGAAGAGATCGCTTCAGATAATAAGAGATATTCCAAAGTTACGTCTGAATCGGGAGTGGAAATCATAGCCGAGATATAAAAAATTTATGGGTTTTGTTGAATTACTGACTTTGATTTCTTTGAGTGCAAGAATATAAGCTATTTGTTTGCAAATGTTGGTGCACTGAGTTTATATTCGAGTTGAGTCATCTAATGTTGCAGAAATCGATTTTGAAGTTACTAGTGGGCATCTGAGCAACCGAGGAAACCATTCTGGCAACATGGGAGTCAGCAAGCAATGAGCTTGCTGACTCCCTTGCAAAGAAGGTTGCTACAAGTAGCTTCATCGGACCAGAACCTGTCATTGGCATTGCTTTAGGTTTTACCAAACAAACATTGATCACCTGAATGGCAAGAATATTTAAAGACTTCTGGCAAAATCTTCCAGGAATGGCTCACTCCAAGGCGTTCATTCACCCTTCGGAGCTTGAATCCAAACAGTTGTTGGACTACAGTAGGGATGAACTACGTTATCTTAAGTTATCTAACCTACCATGCTATTCCATTTTGTATATTTTGGTATTAGAAAATAGTAGTATAACAACACATAATTTTCTCAGGGTGCTCGAGATTTGATGAAGTTGACGAAGGCCGTTATTGCCTGGTTCTGTTAGGCGAAGGTTCTGTGAAGAAGTTATCGAAGTGTTTGAAAAGATGTTTGTCCTTTGGCGAGAGGTCTGATGAGTATCGTGGGTGAGACAGAATTTCCACGCTATATTCATTTAATTTTTGGACGGTGAATTGTGAAACGTGCGGACAGGTGTTGTCGTGGAGCAGGATCAGATCTCTCCTGTTGAACAGTACTGTTTGCTGCTGACGCAATTTTCGGTAAATTTCGGCGATTTCTTACGATTAGACCTTGCTTTGATGGTTTAGCCCGGCTGCAGAAAGTTATAGTGAATCACACCAGCCGCTTATCACCATACAGAAACCATGGTCCTTTTATAGTGTGTTTTCGCCTTTGGGAAGTACCTGCTTGGCTCATTGGTGTCCAACTACTGTCCTGAACGTCCTCTGTTGTTGTAGAGGATCTACTTTTCATCACATGTGACGATCTGATTTAAAAAAGGAACGTTTTGGTTGCGCAAAAGCAAATAAGAATAGTCCTCGAAACGTGACAATTTCTATTTATCGTTAAAATCGTGGGGCACCCACTTTTCGACCTTCTCTACCTTTCCATGAAACCATCTGAAACCGCAAGGAAGCTGAACCTCAATACTTCCGCCATCTCACACATCGTTTGTGATGAATCAGTCTCCACCAGGGTCATCAAATCCTCGTCCTGTATAACTGTAAGTCGACCACTTCGGGGCTTACTTGGAACGAAATTTAGCAAACCAACAGCGAACAGTGCGTTCATTATCATTTTCCGGGCTATTTCGGCCGCTCTTTCATTCAATTTGAATTCGTAGAGAAAAAATGACCGGGAATCGCTCAACGATATCATATAGTAATAAGCTGAAAAGAGGGAAACAATTAAAATTTGGTAAAAAATGTACAGAATTCTCATTCGATCAGAATATACTACGTCACAGTAGAATAAATATTTATTGAGATATGAAGCTACAAAAATAACTGACGGACAACCTTGCAATATACGATACCATTTATGTTTACACTACCATTATTCAACCACACTTTGATTATTGTGCATCATTATTATTTTTATTTAACCTCAATAAATTAAATATGCTACAAAAACTACAAAATCGAGGGATGAGGGTAATCTTGAAAACAAATCGCCGTACTCCCATAAAAAGTATGTTTGATTGTTTGAATTGGTTATCAGTTGAAAGTAGACTCTACTGTTTTACAATGACTCTAGTATACAAAATTGTAAATGGAATGGCACCAGAATATTTTAAAGATTACATCAAATTCAATAAAAACACTCATAATTATAATACAAGAAATTCCAATAATATACATATAAACAGACCGGCACTCGGAAGTACCATGAATTCGTTATTCTTAAGGGCTTCCACGAGTTCAATGAATTACCGGAAGAAATAAAAAAATATCCATTTTAAAAGATTTTAAAAGAGCTCTTGAAGAATTTTAAAAAAAATAATAGAATACAAATTGTATAGTTATGTGGAATTATTTGGGAAATTATTGGCTATCATCTATTGTTACTATCTAATGTTACTTAACATATGATACTGACATCTTTATTTGTAATGTTCATTGTCTGACTACATGCTAGTTTAAATTTCAAATTGTTTAAATTTAAAATTTTTTACATACATTTTTTTTATATTTCATTGTGCTAGTGCTCATAGATATGTATATATTAGGTTTCCTATTTCAATTCAATAAAGATTGAAAAAGAAAGATCAAAAGTGGAAACATTTAGGACATATGTTCATATGAACGTTTCTTCTCATAATCAACCCAAAATAACCTCTCTAAATATTACTATCATAATGTTTATTTGTCTGCCTTCCTTAGTGTGTTCGGTATTCACCTGTTATTGTATGTGGGTTCAGGTACGGTTATTATTATTATTGTTAACATTTCATCATTGGTGACACTGGCCTTATACGCACGCGCGGAGGTCGAAAGGGACAGTCGTGAATGGAAAAACAGACAAGCAAGCAAGTGTGTTCCGCTAAATGTTTTGTGAAGTAAAATTTATACAAATCTACTGTCAAAACAGAATCCTTCAAGATCGTTACCGGGGTATCCCACGATCAAATAATAGTTATTGAAACCAGAGGGCAAGGAGATTTTCCAGAAACAAATTAAGGTTGGTGTTGTCCATCATTATTTTCTGAATTGTCTCTTCCCTTAAATATCCAACAACCAGCCCACATATGGTAACTATAGTCCAGTTTTTTACAGCAATATTGTACAATGACCAAATTCTCCTTCAAGATGATCTAGATAAAGTTTATGAATGGTGTGTTATAAATAACTTTTTTCTTAATGTAAATAAATGCCATTTTATTACTTTCTCAAGAGTTGGTAGGAAATTCGATACATCATACAACATAAATGATCAGC
>WOGO01002746.1:0-15347 GCA_015342085.1 Leptinotarsa defecta | reverse complement strand
GAAAATGAAAAAAATTGAATGAGATGGGCTGCACTGTGTCCTGGAGAATGCAAAGAAATTAACAAGTCAGATGATTCTAAAATAACGAAAAACAAAAACGTTTCATCGATTCTCAAGGACATTCTCATTAACATTTTTTATGTTTTCGAAAGATTCGATTTGTTGGTCATGGTTGAATTTCAGTTGGGTTACATTTGAAAATTTGAGTGAGTGAATTCGAATGGTTTTATTTATATCTCATACATCCAAAATAATGAAATCAATCACACACTATTATGAATTGCCTGCTTTTGATCAGATTCATCACTCATTCATTCTTCTGAAACGAATATCGTGCTATAAAATACTATGTTTTTTTTCTAGAATATATTTGGTCGATAGGTCGATGAGAGTACATTCCATGGAAAGTGGTCTTGTGACACTACTATTTCTATATGATCCCACACCGATCTGTATAAACCAGCAACTTTCATTTAATCCTTGTATTGAGATCTTTGATAGCGTTTAGGTATCAGTCTCACTCTTCTGAAGCTTGAGATTTATAATTACTTCAGATCAACTCGTATCAGATATTTCCAAACGTATTCAACTGATGGTAACTTTAGCCTGTTTTCTGACAAACTCTGGGTATATTTGCTTCACTTTCCACACTTTTGCTGATATAGGGAGCTCATAGTGGCATCATTTTCCGCAATGATCTCAGTTTGCTAATCTGTTTGGAAGAAAAATCCTATTTTTCCGTCAACCAGCTGTCGCACTCCTACGAACGACAACCCTCAGGAGTCGAAACTTGTGCGAGCTAAGGACTAACGAGGTCTCATCTTTTAACGTGTGATTCCTAAGTTGGATGATAGCAAGTGAAAATCGATCGTTCGAACTGAGGCTTGAACCACCAACCGACACGGCAGTCGATTTGAGTGAGTGAACAAAGCACCCACGTCGAACCGACCGACCGACAAACCAACATGTACTGGCACTTGGCCAAATCATGGATCTCAAGTGATTTGGAGATGTTTTCACTCAAGAAGTGTTTTCCAGATATTTGAAAGGAATAGACATGGCAGGTGGCTACTAGGCAAAAGAGTGACGAGCTTATTTTTCCGTTATTTCTTTCTATTTATCAGAGTAGCGAAGGAAATCGGGAAACCAATAAATTATACAACAATCATTGTTCCACTGCCAGAATACCAGTCTGATCAATACATAAAAATTCAAATAGCAACAACATAAAGCAATGTGAAAATTACAAAGTCAAATATTAATTCGTTCATTGTCATCAGTTAAAGATCGCAAAAAAGTGTTTTACGGTATAAGTCGAGTGGTAACATATACGGTACGAGTTGTTTTACGGACGAAGTGACGCAACAAACGAGCAAGTTTCGGAATATAAATATGTTCAAAATATGTTTTAACCAGCTGTCATACCTCTACGAACGGCAACCTTCAGAAGTGGAAACTTGTGCGAGCTAAGGTCTGATGAGGTCCTAAATTTTAACGTGTGATTCCTAACACGGGTTGGACCATAGCAAGTGACAGACACATCGGCCGATTGACTGAGTGAACAAAGAACACACGTCGAACCGCCTGGCTACCAACCAACCGAGTACTGTAATAATACCTAACGGGCATGTATCCTATGACATTCCATTTGATTTTGTCTTTATGATATTATATGGATGAGTTGGAATAGTCTGGTCATTATACAATATTGAATTAACGAAGATTATGACAGAGCTAAATTTTGGTGAAAACCTTCATTTTACCATAAAAAATAAAATTGTGAAAGTCCCAATCTGTCCCATGAGCGCTTCAAAATTTATTCGGGGTCAAAAGTCAAAAGTTATTCGGGGTCAAATGTCAAAATTTCAGGTCTTTTAAATTTTTCTCGAAAACCATGAGTTTTATCAAAAAAATATCTAAAATCAAAGTTGTAGACCTCAAAAATCTCTACAAAAATGATGTTGCTGAATTTTTTCGTAAGTATCACCGTTCCCGAGACATCGCAATTGTTAAAGTCACGTAATATGTCATATGCACACATTAGCCACGTATATACACATTCAGGTACTTAAGCAAGCAAAAATGCCTGTTTGTGTCTCTTTTATGACAGAAAATATATATTTAAAGGACCATCAGTCCCTTCGAAAATCCTCTCTACCCGTATGATCTTGAATATAACATCCAGCAACCTATTCTATTGTCCATGTGGCGTCGTTCATGTGCTTCTTTAAGTGTTAAACGTTCTGTTCGAATGAATATACCTATTTATTACAAGCGTCTACTATAAGAGTTCGTAGTGATTAATACTTGAAAAAAAAAAATGTAGCATTTTTGCTTCATTTACTCTAAGCTTTTGACTGAATGGGAAACTGTTGTCGTTAATCGTGGAATGCAAACTTCAATCGATGTAAGTGATGAGTTTATATTTGAATATTTAAGAGGTCTACAGTGCGTTACAATCCACGTGGATTGCCGAAAATCATACACCCGGAAAACTTCAATTGTCGCAGCAAAAAGACAACGTGAAGATGAACAGACCAGTACTTCAAAACTAAGTCCACCTCGTACTAGAGCACAAGTAAGTGAATCCAGCTTCAGTTTTAAAGAAAACTTTTTATTTTGTGGCGAAGAAGCAGATGGACAGGCTGAGAAAAAGAAACCGCATAGTCTTCGAAAAAAAAATTACAAAGTTTCTACACTCCAGTTTAAAGAATGTGACTTTTTCAATTGCTATATCTCAGGAACGGTGGAACTTACTTTGGTCTGAAGTATTTTTTGCTTACGGTTTGCGAGAAAAATTCAAAAAACCTGAAATTTTGACTTTTGACCCCGAATAACTTTTGAAGCGCTCATGGGACAGATTGGGACTTTGAAATTTTTATTTTTTATGGTAAAATAAAGGTCTTCACCAAAATTTAGCTCTGTCGCAATTTTCGTTATTCCATTACTGTTTTCAGGTCTAAATTGACCGGACTAGAATTTGAAATTTCATTTGGCAGTTTGAAATGATTATAATAGATAAAAAGTCCGATAAAATGGAAATTGCCAATTCTGGTTGAGCAAAATATATGAAAAATGATAATTGGGGGTCTCTTCCATAGTTTTTCAATATTATTCATTCACAAAAGTTGATAGAAAATTTTATTTCACTATTAAAACTGTATCAATATCAGATGGGCTGAAAATTTCGTAGGTTAACACACAGATACTAGTATTACAGATGATTTTTAGTCAACCCCAACCTTCAAAAATACGTACAGCAGCTGTCAGACTATAATTTTGACTATCAAGACACTTTGAATAGAATAGATGAAAAGTAGTTTCGTGTGTGAATAAAGCTTGTTTCTTTGGCGAAAAAAAGTACTTTTGAAGCCAAGGCTTGGCTTGATAAACATTACTCGGACTTTGCACCAGAAAAATCAACCGTTGACAAGTGGTTTGATGAGTTTCAATAAGTAAAATTAGCACCGAGGACGATGCACACAGTGGACGCCCCAAAGAGGGTGTCACCGACGAAAACATCGAAGATAATAATTTTGGATAACCGCAGAGAAACGTATTGGACATATCGTGCATGAATAGTTTCGTATATAAAAGCTTTGTTCAAAGTGGGTGCCGCGCGAGCTCACAATCGACCAAAAACAACGAATTGATGATTCTGAGCAGTGTTTTAAGCTGTTCCATCATAAATAACTCCAGTTTATGGGTCGAAATGTGACAACGGACAACATTCCACACCATCATTTTACACCAGAATCAAAACGATCAACATCTGAGTGGACTGCATGCGGTGAATCGACTCCAAAGCGTGCAAAAACGCAACAGTCTATTGGCAAGTTTATGATATCAGTATTTGGTGATGCGCATGGTATAATATTCATCGATTTGCGATCTATTTCATAATCACACGACATTCCTTATTTGCTAGGGTTGGAAGGATGGTTGAGTAGGTAATTATTATCATAATTTCAGTTTTCGTCAATGTGTCAAAAATAATGTAGACAGCTTGTAGATTTTTAACAGTATCAAGTAAAATTTCTTACTATCATTTTTGAGAGAGAACTTGTCAGGAGTCGATAGTGAAACGTCATTGCAAACAAAAAGTTGATTCACTAGTCAGATGAATAGTATTTCCAAAATTTACGTTCGTGAATATGAACGTAGTTTCTATAGATTTCTTGATAGATCAAACAGTACCGATCTATGGATCAACTCAACACATAAAAATTCATTAACAAAATTCATTTCACACCGACGTCTCAACTTCACTAAAATCAAGCCCAGTCGGCTCTGATTTGACGGCGGCTGACTGATGATTTTAATTTCAGTTGAAGAGTAAACATGAAACATTGCCGGGTGGTCTGACAGGAAGGAGAGTTATTGCCCGGAGAAGTTTTTTATTTCCTCGGATTCTGATTTCCATATATTTTAATTTCAGTTCGGTGAAGAGAAAGTAATGATGGAAATGTCTTTGAGTTTTGAAATTAATTCCGAACTCACTGAAAGAATCTTTCATTCAGTAAGAATCGAAATGAGATGGAAATATTATGGAGAAGGCTATTTTACAGTTGACAGACTTCGAAAACTGAAATTTTCATCAAAATGAAGTTCCGTATCACTATAGGAATATAATTCTGAATTTTTCATGACAGATATTTATTTCATAAGGTTGTTCAAAGTAGTAGTAACGTTACACGCTAAATTATTGGGAAGGGATTTGAATTGATACAAGTTGAATATATAAAGGTTTTCAACCTACTTCTCACTTTTCTCTAAAGTTTTCCGTAGCATCATATCGATAGACTGAGCTTTTTAAATCATTTATGAATAAGCAAAGTAGCGAATTATCAAAGTTAAGTTCATTTTATCAAATATGCATTTGAATCCATATTCGGATTCCATTAGGAAAGTGATTACAAAAGAGAGCGGTTCGAAACTTAGAGACCGAAAATAATGTCAAGTAGCTGATCTATTCAATCACAATCATATTCATTGACAACTCTTTCAGAAAGTCTATTGTTGCAGTTCAAAAATGATACTCCGAACATAAAATTTATCGTAAAGTAAGGTTGCTTGCAGAATAATAAAATTTTCGACTTATACACTGATAAATTGGCATGGGTGGCGGCTCTTTAGTGTGAAGGAATATAAAAACTTCAAATATCTCGTATTTCCTGTCAACAAGTACCCACAAGGTGTATTATTGAAAATTATTTCTGATCTGTTCTTTATTATTTCGAATTAGATTTCAATTTGTTATTCGAGTTATAATACTGTGGAAAAATCGTAAAACATTCTTGGTTACGGTTGAACGTGTTGACCTTCTGTTTGAAGTTATCTTTATTCATTGTAAATTTGTTGAGATCTGTTTGAGTATATCTTTCGCCTTTCCTGGATTTTCTATTCAGTCGTAGAAATCAGTTCAATTCTGTAATTTGTGATAATTACACTGCATGTGATTGAAGGTTATTTTTTTCAATTTACCTTATACTGGCTTTTATTCAGTCATCGATGAAATTTATAGTCTTGCAAAGATTGCTAATTCACTAAATTATCTATTCCTCAATATATTTTTGGCTAGAATTGTTCTAAGAAGATATTCCGCATATTGGAATTTTTTTAGATTAGAGGATTCATTTCTTTTTATTTTCTTAATCTCAAGTCATCCTCTAAATACAGTGAGATCTCAGAGTTTCTTCTAGATCACATCAGATTACCGTGGTGTTATTTTTCTCTAAAAATTGAATTTGCTCTAAAGAAAACCATAGTTAGTGAAGTGTCTGCTTTGCACACCTCCTTTATTTCTGAATTGTTGAATGAAATCAGTATCTACGCTTTATAAAATTTCAGATACCGAATACTTAGCATTTTATTCCTGGTAAATACAATTCTCGAGCTACCTGTTGCTGCAGTGACGTTATCATTATTACTAGGACGTTTGGAAGTGGACAGGAGAGTTGAATTTGATTACTTGGTAACATTCAGGCAGTACCTTTCCAGGACAATTCCTCAGGTGAAAATTTATTTTCTATATGACCTACTTTTGGTCCAATTAATTTCTCTTCGAGAAATAAATGCAAACTTGAGAGAATTTGTTTTCTGGCCTGATTTGTTCCTTAGTAGTTGACTGATACCATTCTATCCTTATCTTCAGATTTATCTTATCAAGAATACTTAAGCAGTCCATTCTATCTGAATTAACTTTATCTTCTAAGGCCAACCAGATATCCTCCCTTCCGTATATAGGCACTTTGCTTGTTATTTCCCATTTTTGTTAGGAGGATTTGCCACCCTTCATTGATTCAAAATCAATAGCTTTTGTTTCTCATTACTTTAAAGTATATTGACAAGCTATCAAAGATTGTAGCATATTTCTATTTGCCTTAAATTTAGTACCTTATCTTTAATATTTCCTTGGATTAGTTGTCAATTTGTTTGATGATTTTCAGTCTAGTATTAAAATAGTTGATTATTGTCAAACTATTATTTCCTTTCTTTTTCTAGTTTTGAAATACATTACCGTTTGATGTAACTGAATTCCTTTGGAATTGATCTTTTTAATTCAGAATATAGTATTCAAATTCTAAGGATATCTGTGTTTCCCATCATAGTATCATTGTATCTGATTCATTTCTTTGATTGAGTTCTTTAGTAGGAACCTCCTGCCTGTATCAGTCCTTTACCCAGTATACAGTTTCTCGATATCATGCGAAACAGAGGCACTCCACGTAAGCTCTAAATCCATCTACAGCCAGAGCAGGTGGTTACAAGTCCTTGCAGCCCTCTTCAAGACTCCTCAGCTACCCCAGGTATTCCATACAACCAGTGAAACTGAATCAGACAACTATCGACACTGTAAATATTCTGATTTTTTTTAATTATTATATTATATTTTCAATATTATATAGGTCCTCCACAGGAAACGCAGCAATAAGTCTTCCACCAGAAGGAGTGCGTATATGATGATTTTAGCCGCGTATATGTGACATTTGCTTTCCATTTATGGTGGAAATGCCTTGAAATGAAACACAATTTTTAAAATTTTGTATGCATGTTGATATCTTTGGGTCTTCCTCCCAAACTACGGTTTTTGCCTCATCCGGGTGTATACTTGTTGACAAACTCACAGCTGTAAGTCCTCCGCATATACTCTTGCGATTCGAACTACAGTGGATAGCTCTTCCGACAGTGTTGTCTGAATATTGGTAATCAGTGGGAATCATTGAAGAGTAGTATAGTCAGAGTAAGACAGAGACAGAGACTATACTTTCCCAGGATCACGTGTTTTTACCCTCTTTTAGGTAAAATCAGATCCCGAAGAATTCTTCGGAATCGGATTTCACCTAAAAACTGTGACTGTAAAATTTTTTTCCAGTATAAAGCTGATTAATTGAATTGTAATTGAATTTATGTCACAGCAAATCGTATAATATATAAATATGCATGTAAATGTTAGGCATTTCAATAAAAAAAATGCTTGAAATTTAAATACTTTATACTGACTACGTTATTCATTACAATATCTTTAAATACAATAATTTTGTGATTTATATGTACATTTCTTGAATTCTAATCACTTATCCATTAGTTTGTAGATTCAAAAAACCTTTCCGATTCTAGTAGATCTTCAAGACCATCATTATCTTCATCTCCAATATTTTTCCAGTCTGCATTGGTTTTGCATCCACAATTTCATGTGAATCAATAACTTCTTCGTAGTTTTTTTTTCTTGAACATTGGAGCATTTGTTTTGGTTGGTTTTCGGGTTTTGCCGTGGTCTTCTATGGTTACAATTTCTAACCCTAAACCTAAAGAAGACCACGGCAAAACCCGGAAACCAATCAGAACATTAACGCCAGTCGTTAAAGCCTACAATCCTTTATTGAAGTAATTTTCATAACAATGATAATTTGAGCATAAATTTGTGCATTTCAAACCATGTTTTTGTCGGCCACATTTCTGAATGTTCCATCCAGTTTCACAGGTGCAACAAATAGTTTTGAGCCATATTTTCTGTAAAATTGAGCATAACGCCACTTTAATGTTCCTTCCAGCCTCTATCTGTTGCTGTCAGTTCGTTACCCAGCCAAATTTGAAGCTGATGAAATGCCCTGTAACAATGTTGTTCTTCTGCACCTTCTATGGATGGGAGATTTGCCAATATGAAAGATGTAATTTTTACCAATAGATATTTTCGAAATCTTCATTGATTCAGTGTTATTATATTGTCATTTCCACATTTACGAACAGTTTTGTTTAATTGTATTCCATTTTTTGATATTTTTTGATATCTTTGTTCGTATCTTCATTATAAAATATATTGGGCATTTTTATCATTCAATAAGGAATTTATCATACTTTTTTTTCCCTTTCCGGTAAATCCAGATATTGTATCGCAACCAGAAAAACAATGCAGAAATGCAACAATATTTTTGAAAGATTCATATTTGAAACAATTAGACGTGAAAAATAGATCTTCTACATTTCCAGAACATGGCTTGAAAAAATAAATATTATGATTATTTGAATAAAATTCCAATAAACAGCTTAGAATTTTCAGAATTTAACATAATGATGAAAAAAGAATTTTCAGATTCGAGCTTTTCATTTTTTTTTTGCATTTTCTGAGATAATTTGCAATAGTAATGTATACTTTTTCCACACCATCAAAGAGTAGAGATCTTTAGGAACAAGAAAAACATAGATTTTTTTCAAACATATTTTTAAGTGTGAATTTTCAATTGAAAATCAGGGTGCTTTTTTTAGTAGAATATAAAAATAAAATACCAAAAAAATTGGTTTTTTGAATTCTTCGCATACATTTTGAGTTTATGTGAAAAAAGTTAGTTGTAGATCTTTTTATTACCTACAACTTGCCATTCAACCTTTTTTCCATAGGACTTGCAGTTTTGCCGGAAATCGCGATAAACCGTTTTTTACTTTTAATAACTCATCCCCTTCCATTTTCCGAGCTTAGATCGCCCATAATTTTTTTTCATTTCATTTTTTTCATATTTGCTTTCTTTTCCGATGGGTTTCATCTACAAGTGAACTTAGTTGGCATTATCAGAGTAATGAAGCGAATAATATAACATGCTCCAGAAATATTTTCACATGACGATTGTGAGATTATGAATTGATATTGAATTCAATCAATGAAATGTTAGATCGCACATTACACTGTTGTAATCTAATCTCTTGTTTTCCACAAACTAGTTGAACGATTTGAACCATTTCGCTCATTAAATTTTAATTTTTGGTCTATTACTTGAGATTAACTTTTTTGAATTAGAAGAGGCCAAGCAAACCCACTTCTGAATTTACAGTAATAGTAAATTGCAATTATCATTAACAAATTGAGGTGAAAAAAAAATGACATTCAGTTATTCGTTCATAACTCAAAAACTATCAAAAATTGAGGAATTGAAAATAGATTTTAACAGAGGAGGAATTATTCAATTACATAGTTCCAAACTCTCGAAACCCTACCACCTTTATTTATTATTTTAATTCACCTTCGAAAATAGGGCTCCGACCCATATCACGACATGGACATATCGGCAATGAAGACGGTACACCACCGCCGTTCACTACAACCCCACCCTTCAAAAGATAATTTTTTTTTTCAGTTAGTTACAATTACATAATTACATGCTGATAAGTGTATTGAATAGCAAATGTACCAATGTTTGATAGACTGTTTCAATACTGGAATATTTACCGCTCAACAGCAACAGATGATAAATAAATAAAGAATATGTTATTCATAAAGTCCTCGTTCAGTTGATACCAACAATCAGTAACTTTTTATTGAATGAAACTGAATGATACATACATATGACCTAAATAAATTATTTTCAAGAGAATTTCACCTAGATCATTTTTTTCGAAAACAATTACTCTAGAATGGACACAATTTCATCATTTCAATAAGTAGATCATTTCTTCAAAAAAATATTGAAAATGAATACACAGAAGCAGAATACCGTAGAATAAATCTGTTCGACTTCTAGTGAGCTCATCAAAATTTATGAAAAAATCTTAAGTAAATATCTATAATAAAGTAATTATTCTCCAATATATTTCAATTTCTCGATTTGGAATTCCTTGCTCAACAGGGCTATAGACGTCACCTACCATTAGTTTGATGATCATTGAGTAATTATTTCAAGAGGTCCTGAAATATATTATTTATAGTGGCCCCAAAATTTTCCTAACAAAGGTCAGTTACTCGAGTAAATAGTTCGAATAGCAATGCATTCCATTCGATTTCACGTTAGCAACTCCCTTGTCAAGGGCAAGTTATTTTATTATTGAAGTGAATGAGTTTTGTACGTTTTTGATATTTTTCCAAATTAAAAGATCATGTTTCAAAAACTATTTATTGAATGATGAGAAAACAACATAATTCTAAAAATTACAAAATAAAAAATTATTTTTTTATGTTGTTTTTTTATGTGTATGTTCACATTATATCAAAAAATAATTTCAACTGAATGACATCAGTAGGTACCTTTCTATTGAATGAAACTCAATAGTACGTATGATCTAAATAAATTACTTTCAAGAAAAGAATTTCACCTGAATACATTTTTTTCGAAAACAATCTCCTCTAGAATAGACATATTTTCATCATTTCAATAAATAGCGTATTTCTTTGAAACAATATTGGAAATGAGTACACAGAATATACTTTGTGCCTGCCTCTCTGGGGACCGAATTAGGTTCTTAGAGTTCGGCAAAGCCGTACTCTTACCATCTGACCTGAAACACCACTCACTGGGTTTATTTGGCCGAGTGTGAATAGGTGTGAGCCACAATAAACCCTTGCGGGTTGTGGTGGAGGATCGAATAGACCCACTCACTTTAGATCTAACCTAACCCTAACACAGAATCAGAATTTTGTAAGTTGAATATGTTCGCCTTCTAGAGTAAGATCGTCAAAATTCATGAAAAAAAGCTTCTATAATGAAGATAATAATTGAATATAAATAACAATGAATCTCGTTTGTTACATCGTGGATCGGAAAATAATTCCAATTTGAAAAATGGGTTGTTCGACTCCGAACTTCAAAGTATTTGAAGATAGTTGGTACCATTGATGTGCAATTATATATGTGGATGAATCATTATTTTAAAATAAAAATTCCTGATGACAATGTAATCATTATTGTATTACATTATCAAGTGAAGTAAACTATAATTTCATCAACTACCAGTCCATATCGTAAAGTTAATGTTATTCTCAAATGTTTTTTCTACATTCTTACTGATTTATCACGAAATGCCCTTAAAGCGGTATTGCCAGTTCTACGGAAGAGCCATACACTGCTAATCCTAAATGACATATACTCTGGAAGACTGATCCACTGTCGTTTAGCAAGAGCATATACGCAAGACAGTATACGCACAACAGTGACACCAACCACAGATACGGAGAAACCTCAAACTAAACTATACGAAAAATGCGAAAAACACGTCTTAGGTCATCCCCCTGATATTTATTCTACTGATGCTTCATGATGTTTTAAGCTGTTTTACACGGGAAGCGATAGCTCCTCCGTATACGGAGGACTTATCGCACCCGGACGACCTATTGCATGCAAGCGACACTAGTTTTCATATATTTTGAGAAACACGTTGAACTGGAGAGATTACATCAATGGATCTTTTTTATTGACGGAAATCTGAATGGTGAAAGGTATTCAAATCGTTTGGACGATACCTATATAGGATAACTGAATAACTGACTGATATAGTTCAGTAGGTCGGAGCACCTCCACTATGCTGCTTTGTACTATATATTGTATTCAACAGACCTTTTCAAATTTGTTCCAAGACATAAAGTTATAGTATAATTATTAAGAAAATTAAGCAATAAAAATAAAAACTCACTTTTTTGTTCATTACCATTGGCCCATCTTCTTGAAATACAGCAGAATCCGTTTTCTTATCAGCTTCATGCTTTCGTGTCATGTGCCCTCTGAAGGAAGCCTGAATTTTTGTGGCAGCGTCACAAAGTTCTGGAAACAAAGTTGTCCAGTTATTTTCAAAGATGACTTGAGGTTCCTGAGTTTACAGATTTTTGACACGCATAATCGATTTCTCTTAGATAAGTAGAGATTAAACGCGATTGATCGAACTTTCTTTTCCAAGCTATTTCTCCAGATCTCGTAGGATTGCGATCAAACTACTGTCACTTTCACGAGAAATGGGCAGCCTTATAATTTATGATAAAAATCTCTGCTTTTTTGATTTGATTTTCGTTCAATGTATGAATTTGGAACTTTCAAATCTAAATATTCCAAATATTGTTAGAAAATGTCAACTATGACATCGCCGTTTTTTTTATTTTCATTTTTTGGAGTCAACGGCATCAAGTACACTGGTCATTAGCCTCGTGTTCTCGGTAGGTAATCTTACTAACTTTTCGAGCCACCTAGGGAGCATCATGGCTATGATACTCTCTATGATACTAGATATTCTCTTGAGAAAAATATCTGGTCGAGATAGGGATCAACCTCTCGACCTAAAACTGTTTATTATTATGTTGCTTTTGTCAATTCTTACAAATTTCGAAATGTCTGACCGCAGAAATTGTTGCATCTACTGTTGCTCTCACTCAGAAAGCAGAGACAGGAACTTACGTCCTGAAACAGGTTCCTGGAGAAGAACTACTTATTGGGATTTCTGTTAGTGGAGACATTATCTTGACTAAGTAATCGTGATTCAACTGTAGTACAGATTAGAAACAATCTTCAACAGGTCAGAAACCTAACTATTAGTGTTGAATAAATATCTTAGAATCGGAAGTCACAAAATCCACTACTTTCCAAGGAACATCGAGTAGCCATCGCTACGAAGCATCGCCTTTAGACGAAACATGTTGTTAATCGATGAGTCTAGATTTTGTCTAGCCTCTCATGATGGTTGCGAAAGATTCTGGAAAACACATGGTGAACTATATGCCGGGTGCACTTTAATTTTTCAGGGGGTTCAGTTATGGTATTAGACCAGTGCGGAAGCCTTTAAAAAAGGCAAAAAGTGAGAAAAATTATAGTTTAATGAAATCCATTGAAAAAGAAAAATGATATAATAAAAATGAAAGAAAAAATAAATTACGGTCGATTTGAGGTCGGGAAGTGGGAGGGAGTGAGTTTTAAGGGTAAAAATTTATCACGATTTCCGACAAAACTACAAGTCCTATGGAAAAAAAAATTAGTAAAGTTGTACCCACAGAAGGTGCAACAGAACAACATTATTACAGGGCATATTATCAGTTTTAAACAGCAACATCACCCTGGCATAATGCCAAATTTGAAGAAAAGGAATTAATTTCGGAAATATTGCTCAAAACTACTTGCTGCAGCTGTGAAACTGGATTCAACAGTTTAAAATATGGCTGCCAAAAATATAGTTCAAAATGCCTAAATTCATGCTCAAATTGTCATGGCTCTGAAAAATGCTCTAATGTGGAAAAAAAGCCTACGAGGAAGTTAATTATTCGGATGAAATTGTGGATGAAGAAGCAATGCAGACTGGAAATAATATCGGTGACGAAGATGGTGATGGTCTTGAAGATTTCGAAGATCTGCTGGAATCAGAAATGTTTGTCGAATCTAACGACGAAGGAATGCGTTCAAAGAGACAAAAAATTATGTATTGAAAATATCATAATGAATACATAACATCATCAGTGAAAAGTATCTAAATTGAAGAGTACGATTCACTGGTATATATTATGAGTTTTTCTATGACAAAAATGTAATTACAATTAAATATACCAGCTTTTTTACTGAAGAAAAATTGTAGCAGTCACATTTTTCAGAATAAACTCTTTTTAAATCCTATCTTCAATATTTTGAACAACTATTTTCGCATGTTTTTTTGCAATATTAACGTTTTATGGATTTGTAATTTTTTTGTTTATCAATGTTACATGGAATCTTAGGTTATACGAGTGATTGAAGTGTTAATTTCAATAAAAAGCTAAAATTGGACATACTTTTTTTAGTTTTTTTAATTTTCTGAGAACATTTGTCATGATAACGTATTTTTTAACACTATCAGAAAGTATAGATTTCAACGAATAAAAAGCCTATCAACTTTTATAAAAAATCAGATATTTTGACATGTGAATTTTCGATTAGTGTGCTTTATTGATATTAAATCAAAATACGCTAAACAAATAAAATTACTGTGTGTTTGGTTCCTACATGAGAAGGTAAGTTGCCACCATTTCGAGAAAAAAAAATGTAGAAGATAAAAGTAAAATATTAAAAAATTGGTTATTTGAATTTTTCACAGAAAGTTTGAGGTTCTGTGGAAAAATTGTGAATACAAGAGTTTTAGATGTTTTCATTACCTACAACTTGGCCATTTAACTTTTTTCCATAGGACTTATAGTTCAGTCGGAAATTGAAATAAACCGATTTTCAACCCTAAAAACTTACCCCCTTCCACTTCTCGACCTCAAATAGACTGTAATTAATTTTTCCTTTTATTTTTGTTATATTCTCTTCCAAAAATTATCGACCCTGTTTCCCAACGCAAGTTAGGATTGTATTTAGATGAAACAAACCTCTAGCTAGAATATAGAAATATTCTTGCAGAGGTCTTTCCATTCAGCAGATCGATAGTCCTAAAGTTTTTACGATTCAGGTTGCTCTTCAACACTTGGATTACTCACTAAAAACTGAAATGAGTGTTGGGTTAAGCAACCCGAATGGAGGCTTTACGGTGTGAAAAATATAACTTGGAAGTTAATAGGCATTAAGTGATTGTTATTTATGACGTTATCTGAAGCACATGACATCAACATTTTCGAGATTCCAATGTTTGCGCACATTGCGAAGACTTCGAAAAAATCTTCAATGAGAGTCGTAACGTAGATAAAGAATATCAGTCCAGTTATAACTTTTTCCATACAATTTTGCCAAATTGCACCGATGCGACGGCACTAAACTTGCTTTTACAAAATTACTTTTATTGTTACAACACTTGAGAATGAAAATTATAGAAATACAAAATATATGAAGTTATACGTGTTGTTGCTTTGAGGAATGAAGTCTGACTGATTCTGGATGCGAAGCTTCGAAGATGTGTGCTCCTGTGAGAACTGTCTTGTCAGCATCTGGAACAGGGTAGTGGTACTACTAGATCGGCGGGATTATCCTAGGTGGTGAGATAACTCCTCTCAGTAGATGTACAAAGAGACCACGAGCGCAAAATCCCATGTATTTTCTTATGGAGCTGAACTTTTTGCAATTTTTGGTTCAAACAGTAGTGGGGGAAACGTGTGACGTCATCGACGCAGGATGGAACGAGTATCGTAGCGATTCAAGCAT
>WOGO01002745.1:0-15349 GCA_015342085.1 Leptinotarsa defecta | reverse complement strand
AGGCAATATTGTGAAATTAATTTTTATATAGCTGAAAATTGTTTTATATAAACATATATTGTGAAATAATAGATAAGGCAAAATTGTAAAATTAATTCAGGTTGGTATACCTGTATGGTTGGTACTCCTGAATGGTTTTCCTGTATGGGTTACCATTATAGCATAAATAGGGTTAGCTCGCATCAGTTTCTAATTTTAATCTTCCTCTTCGAAGATGATCATTTGGTGATTGAAACACGTCTTGAGGTGTTAAAAATAAGGATTTGGTGTTGGGAAAAAACTCCAGTAATATTCATTATTACACCAAAGGTTCCAAACAGTGCATCATATGTTCTTTGAAGCTGAACATTCTGTCTAGTGTAACCCCTAGGTATTCAGATTATTTATTGTGTTCAAGTAGCATGCCTTCAAAGTAAATTTGCAGTTCTCTATTGGCTAATTTGTTGTTCAGGTGGAATCTAGAGACTTCTGTCTTAGCAGCACTTGGTTTAAGTCTCCACTTGCAAAAGTATTGCCTGATAGCCAGCAGGTCGCTCGTTAGGATATCCTCGGTGACTTCCATATCTTTGTGTCTAGCAGGTTGTGTCCAGTCGTCAGCGTATCCGAACTTTCTCGAACTGGTTTCAGGCATATCAGCAATATATAAGCTGAAGAGTGAAAAGTCACCATCCAGTTTTCCAGGTTTATTCCTCAGATCAAGAGTGAGAGAACTGACGAGCTCCTGTTATTGATCAAATGTTGAAGTTGGGATTATTCAGCTAATGACAGGTTATGCTCCTTCCGATTTTTCGTCAAGCAAAAATTTCTTGCCTAATGGTATATTCTGAAAAAATTGATTCTTAGCATTAAGATTTTCAAAAATGATTTGTTGGAATTTCCGAATAAGTGCAACGTATGTAGATTATAAGTATAGGTAATGTGAAGTGTTCCATTCTATAATATCGACAAAAGTACTTTGAGTTTTGAATCACCCAGTAAAGTAAAAAAGAAATTGGTACGTGAATATTACTGAATAATTCTGAGATACAATTGAGAAACAATATTTAATAACTTCATTCCTTCAAAGTTCTAATATTGGCATGATGTGGAAGACACTCTTTTATTGAAACTATATTTGCCATTATATCCACAACATTCCCAAATTCTATACGAGAATGACAAATCTTCACTAACCAGAAAATTGGACTATCAACAACCTCATTCCTCATTATAAAGTTCTTCTGAATTATTAGTACGTACGAAAAGAAACATCAGACCTGCACTTTGCAGTAACATTTTATGCAGTTACAACTTATTTTAATTGAAATTCATGCAAAAAGCGCAGCATAGCATAGTAACTGGCAGTGATACAGACCGCAAATGTAAAATTGTTCTGCTTGTGAAGCGCTCAAAAGACGAATGAACATGAACATGTTTCAAGTTATATTTAGTGAATACGGGGGTAATTTATGTTTCTGGAATTACAAAAAATTACTGTTGGTTATGTTTTCGCAAGATATGATGTAGTGTAGTTTTTTGCATCAGTTTTAAAAACTTTTAAATGGAGTTTTTTCAGTTCTAAGACAACATATTTTTATGTTATGAACTTAGCTTGTTCTGTACCTCCTTCTGAAGGCAGTACCCAAGCAAATACATCATTTGCGGCTAGAAAAAGATTAATTTCTATCATGGATTACTTCATATAATTATTTCATTCAACATTGTAGTTATATTCATGTGAATAAAACATTGTCTATTCTTACAAAAATCATTTGATTGAAAAAATGTATATCTGTAGCCACGAGTAATTATGATTTCCAAGCGATCACTTTGAAAAATAGGTGGAATCAAGGTTAAATTCTGAGTGGGAATCTCACAATAATTTTGAAATTGAACTCAAAATCCGTAACTAGTGTGATAAACATTTTTTTCAGAAAATATTTTCATCACCTCTTATATATCCATATTTCTCTCTCAAAGTAATGTTGCACAAGCGTTGTGGACAACAAACTTCACCTCTGAGAAGTTCATTGGGAAATATTAAATTCTTCTGAATACGTTTGTTGACTAGTGGGCTTATTGAATAAAAGATATAACAATCAATCAATCAAACATTTATTCAATCAGGTTTCCTTCACAATCACATTAGACAAGAAAAAAGATAACATCAACATGAAATACTGGCTGATTCAACAGGTCAAACAAGTCGGCTGTGGCAGAATACGCATTGAGTGAAGGAGACCACAGAATTTTGTTTGAGAACACAGAACTAATTGCCCCTAACCAGGGATACCATAACCGACTGGTACGGGAGGCATTAAAGATCCACAAACACACGGATAATATTAACAGAAAAGAAGAAGCGGTGAACCTCAATCAAATATGGAACCCCATTCTAAAGAATTCGAGAATAACGAACAGGACAACAGGCAGCAAGATTGTTAATGTTCCAGGTTCAAGTGCAGGTACGAATACAGGTACAAATTCAGGTACAAATACAACTGATTACCTGACAAGGCATAAATACGCTTTACGAAGGAAGGAAGAAATTCCCAAAACCCACGGCTTTCAAACTCGAAAAGCAACGACACTGAAAATGTCTACTGCCAGAGATATTTCAAAAATAATGTTTTTATTGAGTTTTATGTTATTTAGATCTCATGGTCCCATGTATAATTAATTCTCCTTTCCAACGCATTTCTTACACTTTCCTCTTAGATTTAGTTGTCAGAAGTGAGTGTGATGCCACTTTGAATGACGAATGAATCAGGAACTGTTTATACCCTCCGAGAATTTTACAATTTGGCAATGTTCATTATTTGTATTGTTCCTATTGGTTCATCGAACAAGAAGCGGGACTAGGCCGGTGACGTCACGGGCCTAGAAAATCCGATTTTTAATAATTAATTAAGGTAAAACAACGCTGTTTAGAGAGCTGAAACAAAGTACGCTATTTTTCTATTTGAAATTACTACCAAATGAACTGTAAAACCAAAAATCATGAAACAAGCCCATTACTTTTGGAGTCGGAAAAGGTTACAAATCGGACTCTGATGAAAGAGTTTTTCTCAGAGTTTCCAGAAAGTCGGTTCTTTTGAGGGAAGCTGTTAAATATCAATTCCCAAGCAACAGCGGATGTTTATGCGACTTGCCGCTTTTGATAATGTATATTGCAGTTGTAGACACGGAACCTCAAGCATAAAAACGAGAAATCTTATATTCATTGATCATTATTCGGCGTTCATTCATAAATCAAGCTATAAGACCACAATAGAATAATAAAGGGTCTCACTCGGTAATTTTGTTTGTTCGCGTACGCATTCATCCAGAAATGGGCCTCATCGCTGAAGACGATTTCTCGATGAAAATTAGGGTCAGTGACCAACTGCTCCAGTGCTCAGAGAGTATAAGTCTTTGCCTATGGTCGTTTACCTTCAGTTCCTGGATCAGTTGAATTTTGTACGCGTGCAGGCCCAAGTCACGACGCAAAATTCGCCAAGTTGTGGTCTACGAAAGACCGAGTTCTTGTGAGCGACACGAAATCGACTGCTTCGAATTCTCCTGCACACTCTCACAGACAGCGGGATGTTTTAGGCAGATCTTGCGTTTCGTCAACGTAAGGATGTTGGTTGATCATTTATTGAACCAGTGGACTCAAATTTCTACGTTGTTACATTGACAGTACTCTCTTTTGGTGGGGAATCTGCCTTACCAAAAATTTTCTCAGATGTATATCTCAAGAAAAATGATTTTGAGGACTTTCCTGTAGAATGATGAATGAATTTGATAGTAATTTCGATCAAAATCAAAGCAATTGTTCATCTTTTCACATACCTCAATATGAATGTTGTCTGGCAAAACACCGTTGGAAGAACCAACTTTCTGATTAATTCAAGAACTTAATGACTTTTTCTGAGTTCGAATACCTGAGTGTCCTAGCGTAATGGACTTTTCCCTTTCTAGGAATTAGCCTATATAATCACATTGCTCTTTAATGATGTCAGATTTTCTCTATTTTAGTTGAAAATGCTCTTTTAGGGGCCATTTTTCCGAAAATCTGATATGTAGGAAATCAAATGTGGCTCAAAATATTGTAGACATGTGGCCAATTGATCTAGCTGAATTTAGATATAAGCAAAGTTTGTTCAAAGACTCAAGAGTGCTGTACATATTTGTTTTAGGTATCTGTGATCACACAGTATATTAGATTATTATAGATGATAATAGATGAATAATTAAATATCTTTTTTGAAAAAAACTGCAGTATATTGTTAATCGCGCAAATTAGAGTAAATATTTATTCCTATAAGACATTTGTAAATATTTTTATACTGAAATGACTACTTGGAAATAAAAATCAGTATGGCAAAATTCCTTTCTGTTTTCTATTACAATGATTAATTTTTCGGTGTCAACGTTGAATAATTCATTAACGATTTGAACAATTTTATGTATACATACTAATAAAATTCGTAACACTCGTATATTTTTGAAAAATCATATCATGATGAGGATCATCCAAAAATACCTAATGAAGTCTTTGTTTCAAAGCAAGCCTATGTGCAAGTTATGAAATTGACTTCCAAACCATCTTAAATTTATTTTCCAATAGATTGAATCAGTTTTCTGATTGATTCGGCCGTTACTTGATGAAGATCCATAATAATTTGAAAAAATTGAATCAGTATAGTCTATAAGAATTCAATCCGAACCCTTATGTGCCGCCGGGTCTGATACATTTACTAGAAAATACCATATAACCCTCCCACATGAAAATAATGATTAGTGATCGTATTAGGCTCACGCCGCCCATGCCGTACAAAGAAATTGCCGACGTTCGGTATCTATTTAGTTTTTATGCCATTCCAATTGACTTCGGGGTACTTTATACTAGTCCTAATTTTTCTATAAACTGTCAGTAACCAATTGGTCTATTAGATATTACAAATAAGTATGAAATATATGGATTTTGAATATCTAAATTAATATTACGAAGGAAAGGATTGAATTCACTCCAATAAATTGATGGATGTAGCCCTTACTATGTGGTAGGAAATCATAATGAAGAAAAGAGAAAGTTTCAATTCTCTTGAATTTATTGCGTTGGTAGAGTCTCGATAGGTTTTATTCTTGTTGACTTGACCGTGCTGGTTGTTACTAGCAAAGTAAAGTCAGCATACATGTTGTACAAAATCACTGACATATATTACAAACAAAAGCGGGCCAAATATGGATCTCTGTGGAGCACCAATTGAACAGTGAAGTTTCTATACTCATTTAGATATTGTCTCCAATTATCACCAGGATATTCTCCTTAATTTCTAGTTTGTGAAAAAGTATGAAAAGCCTTGTTGAGTTTTAGAAAAACACCAAAGTTGAATTGAAAGGGGTATATTATTCAACGAGTTTTTAGAAAAAGAGCTGCTTGGTTTTGACTGCTCCATGTTTATACAAAAATGTGCAGGGAAAGAAGACATCAATACCAAAGTTTTATTACCCTTGTCTAAGCTATCACAGATATTATTCAATAACTTAGCAATTGCACTTTTGGATTTGGACTAAACAGTTATCCCATTCAAACATAGGCCTCATGCAAAAAAAAAACTCAAGAAATGTAGATATGTTCTTTCACTCACCCTGGTATCGGCATACATTTGTCCCATCGATATCGCATTTCCTGAACAAATTCATACCAAATATGGGCGAACGCTCTTAGGCCTCCAAGAGATTGGAGGCAGTGTGCCAAAACAATCGACAGTCGCCAGATTAGAGAGTCTTTCCCGCACGTTTTGAAGCTTTTGAACTCTTCTTCAAGGTTCTGGAACATTTCCTGAAAAAAAAAACGATGCCATTTTATAGTGACGGCGGGGAGATGAACTAAGACGGAGTATGTTATTTACTAGTGACCTATCAGATGTATTACAAGCACAAGTAGCAAATATTACCACCACTGGTAGCAGTAACCATAAAGGTATTTCTCATGGTATTAACAAAATGAGAGTAAGGTATAGGTGTGATTGTTAGGCCAAGAAATTTGTTACTGGTATTACTGATGATCCACTTCAATAAAACAATGTTAAAGATATGGCGAATGTTTCTTTGGAATAATGACAGCAACAAAAATTTTGGAAAAATTCACAGAGGTTCTAACTGCAGAAAAATACATAATCGGCAAAACATCCAAATCCATCATTCAATCAAATATCATTTTGCGTGAAATAAATCATGGTTACTACAGTAATGATGAAATATATCGTGGGTTTTGTTAAATCAAATCTCTTATGAATTTTTTGAAACACGAGCCCTGAAAAAATAGGTATTAAAGTAAACTTGTATCTATGACGTTGGTAAAACTGTATGTCACTGTCCCAAATAATAACAAATAGTTTATGATGGCCTTCCAAAGTAATGATTTTGTTAAATCAAATCTCTTATGAAGGTCAATGAGTTAGTCTAAAAGAGGATGAGAAAGACTAAAAATCTAAGATTCAGGTTAACCAATCTTCAAAAATGAATAGATCCCGACATTTATTGAAAGATGAGTACTGAGAAAAGTGGGTATTTAAGTAAACTTGTATCCATGACGTTGGTAACACTGTATGTCATTGAATAATGACAAATAAGTTTATGATGGCCTTCTTAAGTATTGGGTTTTGTTAAATCAAATCTCTTATGAAGTTAAATGAGTTAGTCCAAAACAGGATGAGAAAGACAACAAATCTAAGATTCAGGTGAACCAATCTTTGAAATTAATAAGATTCTGACATTTTTTGACACATGGGCCCTGAGAAAAGTAGGCATTAAAGTAAACTTGTATCCATGACGTTGGTAACACTGTATGTCACTGTCCTGAATAATAACAAATACTTTATTCTGGCCTTCTAAAGTATTGGGCTTTGCTAAATCAAATCTCTTATGAAGTTGAATGAGTTAGTCTATAAGAGGATACGAAAAACTATAAATCTCAGATTTAGATGGACCAATCTTTAAAAAGGATAAGATCCCGACATTTGTGAAACATGAGCCCTGAGAAAAGTAGGTATTAAAATAAACGTGTATCCATGACGTTGGTAACACTGTATGTCATTGTCCTGAATAATAACAAATAAGTTTATGATGGCCTTCAAAAAATATTGGGCTTTGTTAAATCAAATCTCTTATGAAGTTAAATGAGTTAGTCCAAAACAGGATGAGAAAGACAACAAATCTAAGATTCAGGTGTACCAATCTTTGACATTAATAAGATCCTGACATTTTTTGAAACATGGGCCCTGAGAAAAGTAGGTATTAAAGTAAACTTGTATCCATGACGTTGGTAACACTGTATGTCATGGTCCTGAATATTAACAAATATTTTTGATGACCTACTAAAGTATTAATTAGGTTTTGTTATTTCAAACCTCTTATGAACTCAAATGAGTTAGTCTATAAGAGGTAAGATACACTACAACATTTTCAAGATTCATGTGGATCAATCCTAAAGAATAATAAAATACTTACATTTTTTTGAAAGAATACTTTTGGAAACATTCAAGAATACTCATCAAGATAAGAACTTTTTTCTTCTACTACCTGGTTCTACAGAAATGGAACAATTGAATAATTGAATAACGGTTTTCAAAGACCAAAAGCAATTGAGAAAGTCTCCTGACGAGAAGAAGCCTCTACAGTATTGAAGAGGAAGTTTGCCTAAACTTTAGTGTTTAAATTTCTAGGACATTAGCTGATATATTTCAATTCAATATTGTGTTCATGTTTTCTTTATTTTCAGCTCATATTTCATGATGTTACTTTTTTTAATGAGTGTATACTATAGGACTTATTGTAATCTATCATTTTAAATAATAAAGATTATCTATCTATCTGTATAAATTGTTCTCCAACACAATTGACAGCGGGATCGTCAACATGTGAAATTCTTTAAATTGGTTTTACATTTATGTTTTTAATTAACCTATACCCTCTACCTTTATCTACTGAAAAACTCTTCACACACCATAACAGAATACAGTATCTGGTGGAAGGTGATTAACCAGAGATTACCAGAAATTCCAATTCTACTTATTTTGTAGTGTTTCTGTACTTGCCATAAATGCAAAATAGTCAAATGAAGTACTCTACTCTACTCTTCTTTAGAAGAATAATGTCAGTTATGTACTCACATGTGAAAGATTTCCTTCAGACAACTCTTTATCTTCTTCAATATTATATGGAAAATTGGAGTTCTCATCAGCATCAGGAAATAAGAAGTACAGTAACGACACAAGAACCGACTCTGAAATAGGAGGACTGCTTCGTTTATTTTTTGACAAAGATCGTCTAGCAGCCCGTGTGAGTAAAGCAGAAATAGTTGGTATGGCAGGCTCCGTTAAAACATCGAGGGGGTTATTCTCTACAGTGGGCAGTGTCACAAAATCTCCCAAGACATTGTAAACAGTGGAATGATTACCAAGGATATGCAAGAACTCGGAGAGGGCACCCTCCAGGAGGCAATTTGGTTCTTTAGTCATTTTGACCATGCAGGACCATTTGTCCGCACTCGTGGCTACGAAATGGGTATGGTTTTCTTCATCCACAAGACTTCTCGAAGACCGATGGTTCCAAGTTGTTTTGAGAAACAAAGTATTCACCGGATCAACGGTCACTCCGAAAGGTAAGATGAAAACTGTTTCAATATCGAATGTGTCACCTGACATTTGGTCCTGCTTCCAGTAAAATCTCCCGAAATCCTGAAGAGCATAAGTATGTTGTAGAGACACAAGACTGTGCCAACCCATAGGCGGCATTAATTTCTCCTTGAACATCTGCATCAGCCCTCCGAGATATCTGGAACGAGACGGCATGATCTTCAGGTGCGCCATTTCATAATTGATCCTAAATTCTTCGTTCTCGTATACACCCAGGTAACACCTCTGCCACTTTTCTCTGATTTGTACGAATATTGGTTTAGCACACTTCAAATTGTTGGCTACAATATAAGCGGAGCTCACTAGGATTTTTATTTTGCTAGGGCAGGTTATTTCGACAGTTCTGGGAGCCAATACTATATAGTCATTCACGCCGTACCAGGTATGCAGACAGGAGTGTTCAAAATCCAAGCTTTCGTGGTACAATTCGAAATCATGCTTGAAGGCCGAAGACAATTCCGGTGGTTTTTCATTGTCTTCTGTATGTCTTTCAGAGCTTTCTGAGTTTTCTGAAGTTTTTAAAGATTTCCTGATTGAGTGAAGACAAAACTCAACATCTACGAATCGCAGTTTTTGGGATCTAATGGTCCATGTATTCCGAGTTTCTTTTGGGGCATCAGTTTTAGAATCTTCATGTTTCCATTGGTTTATGATTTCCTCCATACGCGCCATAAAGATTTCCCATTGCGAGGCTGTGGTGAAATCTTGATGGTAAAAATCGCTTTCGTCTATTTCCTCGTTCATTTTTGTTTGATTTCACAATTGACAACTGAAAAACAAAACAGCTGTTTATGTTTTTGTCGCCTGAAATCAAATGCCTACTGTCGGGATAAAAGCGACAACTGTAAATTAACTGGAATTCATGGCAAACATTCAGTTTCATAATTTATACAACAGGTGACAGCGTGGGTTTCATTATTTTAAACTGTCGCCAATAATGACAATATATAACAAAATATGGAACTATGATATTTATTATATTACTAATAAGAAAGTAATGTTGCAGTGGATTTGTTTCAAATTTTGAACAAAAACTTTGTAGTGCCATCTATTATTGACAAAAGTATTGAAAGCACGACATTTAGGATGGTTGCTTGTATCACTACATGTAGTTAAAAATTTCACTATTAGATGGCACAGCATATACCAATATTCAAAAGAATCTGTGAATTTGTTTTTTTTTCTTAATTTGTTTCATCATTCGAAAAGAAGTGCAGTACAGTTTCCTCACTTTTCTGACACTAAAAATTATCAGGTTAGAATAATCAGTTGATTTCTCATTCCAGAAAACTGGATGAAACTGGAAAATTATTTAACATTTTTCACTGTACCTATTTTAGTTCTTTAGTGAATTATGCTCAGGACTTGTATTTATAATAAAATAGACAACTGGTGTATTGCCTCATTTCTCATATATCTATTGCTGATGCTTAACAGAAATATAGTCGGAGAAAACACAATTTTACAATGGAAGAAATACCAACTTCTCAAAGATTTCTGTATTCTCCGAAATTTCTGCAGGAATGTTGTTCTGCTAAAGAATTTGTTATTGACAATTTCAAAAATTGTTTTTTTTAATCCACCAAAAATATTGTAGATTTAATAGGAGCGTCTCTAAGAGAAACAACCAGAGGCAAGTTGATCACTAGATTTTTTGACATGATATGATTTTTTAATTTTTTTTTCTAAAACAATGGACAACAGACATATCTGAATACTTCAAAGAATAAAGCCATGATGGTAAAAAATGTCTATCTTAGGAAATTGATAACAACCAAATTTTTTCGACTTACGTTTTTAAAAAGTTCGACATAAAAGTTTAAATAATGCGGAGAAAGTTCCAATAAAAATGTACAAGCTTGAAAGTCCAACCTATAGGTATAGAAAATTCTTTTGAGATTTCCTCAAAATTTAATTTGATTGAACTTTGGTTCAATCACGTCTGAATATTTTTAGTAATGCCCACTTTGATATCTGCCTAAGGGCGTAAAAATTGGAATCATGTTTATGATTTTTGCAATATTATTGATGACTTCATGCGTCTGTTAACTTTCCTTAAAGTAATACATATTTCTTTTTCAATAATGAAATATACAGTATTTTGCGACGCGCACCTTGAAATATTCATCAGATATCTTGAGAAGGGAAAAACCATAAACAGCGACTATTACATAGCGTTATTGGAGAGTTTGAAAGACGAAATCGTGGAAAACCGGCCCCACTGAAAGAAAAAAAAATTGCTGTTTCATCAATAGAATGTACGTGACACAAATCAATGACAAAATTGCATGAATTGGGCTTCAAATTGCTTCCGCATCCACCGTACTCTCCAGACCTGGCCCCAGCGACTTTTTTTTCGTTCTCAGGCCTCAACATAACGCTAGCTAAAAAGCAATTCAGCTCCGATTGGGAGTTACTCGTCGAAACTGAAGCATACTTTGGGCCTAAACACATATCGTACTATAAAAATGATATCGAAAAGTTGTATGACCGGTATAATCGTTGAATCGCCCTCAAAGACGACTATATTGAATAAAATATGTATAATAAACACATGCATTAACACATACATGAATTTTCTACAAATATTCAAATTTATTATAGGTTTCATTGATAAATTAACATTTATGAATAGATTTTTTATTTTAATTTTTTATTTTCATTATCGAATACGACAGTGACTACTGTGGTTGATTGTAAGACCGAGACAATATACTTATATTATGTTTACGAATGAAAATCATTCATTTGTAGTTCTAATTCATCTTGTACAAAGTTTACCGAAAGTTGTCCATCTCCGGACGCGAAATTAACATTGAAACCTCCTGTTAAAATTAGTGGCAACGTATGATAGTTTCCTTCTAATTCTTCAGAGCCTAGACGGCCGTAAACATGTGCTCGCACCTCTCTCTCTCTCTCTTGCACCTACAGTAATATACAAAACGTAACTCTCTTTCTATCTTCACTAACTTATACCTCCCACTCAACTTCCGTTCGCCTTGCTCGATCACATTTTTCGTAACGCTCTAGTCACGCATTCTCCAACTTAGGTTAGCTCTAAAGCGAGTGAGTCTATTTGACCCTCCACCGCAACCCATAAGGGTTTATTGTGGCTCACATATATTCACACTCGACCAAATAAACCCAGCTTTCTTAACAAAGCTGATTAGTTTGAGTGGTGATTGATCTTTCAGGTAAGATGGTAAGAGAACGGCTCTGCCGAACTATAAGAACCTGATTCGGTCCCTAGCGGGGCAGGCACAAAGTATATGCTCTGCTGTTTCATCATTTTCCAAACAGAGGCGACTCACATTGTCTTCCGACAGCCCGATTCCCTGCATATGATGATTCATATGATAGTGACCTGTGAGAAGGCCTGTTGTAGAAGGCCTACTGTAGTCCAACATCTGTTTTGGTATTAAGCTTTGAATGATGAATAAACGAATTTGGAGTGAGCCAATCCTGGAAGATTCTGCCAGAAATCCATAAATCTTCTTGCTATCCAGGTGTTCAAAGTTGGTTTGGCAAAGCCTAAAGCGATGCCAATGACAGGTTCTGGTCCGATGAAGCTGCTTGCAGCACCCTTATTTGCAAGGGAGTCGGCAGCTTCGTTGCCTTCCAGGCCAGTGTGGCCAGGAATCCAGACCAGAGACAATTTGTTGAGTCTTCCTATCGAGGAGAGTTTTTTTTGGCAATTTGCTACCAATTGAGGCGTTGTTCCAGCGGCGGCTCGTCAGAGGAGGGAAGGGAGGCTTAGTCCCCCCATAAAATTTGAGGCTATTCATCGCATTTTTTCTAAAAATGCTTGAGTATCATTATTTTATCATCAATTTTTGAAATAAATACATAATATTCCCGAAAAAAAACTATTACTCACTACGTAGTACGTACCACACTGTATCCTGCACCAACAAACCTCAAATGCACCGTCCACGAACGAATAACGAAGAAACCATCAACCCTAAATAATAAATGCCATACGTTGATACGTTTCAAGGGGGCCCAGCCTCTGACCGCTTCAAAAACACAAACTCCGCGAGACCGATCCAGCCGGGAACATACGTCCCGATTTGTAATTTTAGTTGCAGAAATTATAGCGTTAGAGGAGGCTAGCCTCCAGTTGTTCTTCGTTAGTGTACGATTGCGTTTGTTTTTACTTTAATTATTCGGACGGGATGCCGTGACGAAGCGGAACTGAAAAATATTTCGGTAAATCGTTTTAGTGTTTCTTCAATTCATCTTTCAAAATGCGGGACCGTCGCAGACTATATTGAACTTGAATGACCGCCGATTAAAAGTAGTTTGCGAGTGCCTTGTGAATCCACTTAAACAAACCAGATTCAACCTTACTTCCTACCCCATCCATCCTTTCATTTCCTGACAAGACACGACTCTCACCTCCCCGTTGGTTCTTGCTGGACAATAAAATTTACTTTTAGAACTGTTTTCATAAGCATAATTAAGTACTTATACTTATAATAGTCTTATATAGTCTTTATGACTTTAGCATTTTTATTGACTTTTGTATGAGGTTGGATTTTTCCAATCTCTCTGCACCCAATTCAATAGTGTACATTTTTGTTTGAAATACAGTCGTATAGTTTTCTAGGCAGGTTGATATCTCTGTCCTGGGTCTGCGACTAAAAACACCTGCATCAGATCCAGAAGGTGTTTTTAATCCATCTGTGAACCAACAACTGTCTGCTCTTAATATTTCCTTCTCCCGGAGGATCCAGTCCTCTCTACTCGGGAATAGTACTTGCTGTGACTTCCATTGTCAACCAACAGAGTGTTGCACTCTGCATTAAAATGATTTGTGCAAAGTGCACAAGTCTTTATGCAGTCCATCTAGCCTCTTTCTTTAGAAAAATGTGAAGAGAAGGTAGATCTAGAACTCACTTCCACTTCAAAAAAACGTGTTTCTATGTTAGCTCAACTGTTAAATGATCAAAATCCAAGATCAAGTGAAACCTCACTAGTTCGTGAACATCCTGTTGCACTCGATGTCACCCTGTGCTCTAATTCAATTAGTGTCCTGGGAAAATCAATGCGAAAAATAGTAGAACTGTCCTTCCTCAGTTAATCGTCGTTGTATTTTCAATGGAAGAAATGTATTCGTGGGTTCTTGCAACACTTCTGATGACTTGCTGGGTCTCGGTAAGTAAAACGCATTTGCATTATAGTTATACGACCAGTTTTATGTTCGAAATTATGGTGAGGCAGCCCTATAAATTTAATTTCCAATTATCAAGATTAATTGCTGTTCGAAACAAAAGCAAATGATGTAGTTATATTTAGATGGCAGAATGTATTTAGAAATAAAAATAGATGCTAATATAAATGCTAATGTCAAACGCGTCGGGCAGGAGAAAAAAGCAAGCGATTTTTCTTGGCGATTTTCAATGAGGCGGCTCTTTCTGTATGTTGATTGTTTCATACGCCTATTATCATAAACGCCTGCTTCGCATAATACGATTCGGTATGAAAGTGGGACAAAACAGCGGGTGGAGTTTCTGCTCAGCAGTAGTTTTTTTTCTCCTACGAAGTATATTCAAATCTTAGACGCAATGGCTATTCTTGATTAAAGAAAACACTTCTCATGGTAATAATAATTGAGGTTCAAACAAAAAGAAGGCTATACCTAATAGTAAAGCTTTGAATCTTAGAATAAGAAAAAAAATACTTAAATTTCAAGGAGATTTATGTTGATACAACGATAAAAATAAAATAAAAACAACAATAAAAAGCAATTGGCGCTCCGGGGCGACTCCAGTGGCGCATTTGCTTTTTCAGCTGCAGGAAAACCCGGAAAAACCTGCAGCAAGTATATAGTTGTCTGGTCAAATTAGACTAAAAAATAAAAGTGAAGGTATATACATTTACAACAAGCTGCAAATGCGTGTAATTTTTCAAAACATAGTTAAAAATATGATTTTAAAATTCCGAATGATTGCGATGCTTGGAAAAAAAATTATTCGAGGTCAAAAATCTCGAAAAAATTGGTTTTTCGCGGTTTTCAGGAAAACGGTGAGTTTTATCATGAAATAACCTCAGATAAAAATTGTAGATCATGAAATTCTCTACGAAAAATGTATGAATACTTTTTTCTTACAGCCACCGTTTCTGAGATACTACGAGTCAAAAAGTTGTTATCGTCACTACATGCATAAGTATGTCACGTATAGACATCTATGAAGTTGTAATTTAAGTAAACATCTCGGTTCATTTCAATGTTGAAGGATAAGTTTATTGACGAAAATATATTGGTTGAACAGGCTAATAACGATGCCGACGTACTGATTATTGAAACAGCTGTAGAGCAATTTAATGTGACAAATACAACTATTGTTGTTGGTGAAGATGTTGACTTGCTCGTACTTCTTACTGCTGAAAAAACTATTTTCTTTCTAAAGCCAGGAAACGCAATAAGTGGCTGTGATACGACGTCTGCATTTTACAGGAGGGGTAAAGCAACAGTCTTTAACATGTTTGAAAATCAAGATTTAGTTCAATGTGCTGAAGTTTTCAAAAAAAGTAATTCGACTAATAAACAAGAAATTATCACCAACGGGATTCAGTTTCTTCTGTCTATGTGCAAAGCTCCGAAAAAATCCACCTGCTTAGATAAGTATCGATATGCATGTTTCGTAAAAAACACTAAAAATAAGAAACAGGTGCAATTA
>WOGO01002744.1:0-15353 GCA_015342085.1 Leptinotarsa defecta | reverse complement strand
ACCAAGGCAGATGGGATACAGCAATGATGGGGGATTATTGTTGGTTCCTTATGAGCAAAAACGATGAAACATATAAACGAAAGTCAACATTTGCAAAAAGGTTATGCACAAAAGACTTCATTTGAATGTTTTTTATGTGTGTTGTAATTAAGGTCTATTATCCTGAAAATATAATAATCTCGAAAAATATAGTTTGAATTCAAACAATCATTAGGGCCGCACATCCTCAACGGTAAGATATCAACCCGTCTCAATATAACACAAATCCACTTAAGATATATTTCAGGCCTTCTTCTTCCAAAATGTGGAAATTGATATCTTCACCATCGTTTTCATCACACATTGCTAAAACGATACTCACCTCTCAACATGACTTTTTTGATACTCCTTCTCAGGGTTGTGCAATTCCATCTTCTATATCTGAACTGATACTGGCACTCTGTTTGAGCAAGAGCAACACCTTTAGCTATTTGGTTCAATAGACCTGGTTTGTTATGACAAATGTCGGCCATTTTTCCTCTCTGCCATCTTGCTCTCTTGCATGTCTGATTTGGATCCATTACCAAGAAGCTGCCAGCGGCCCTGCAAAAAAAATATTTATTGATAATCACAAGGTGTCCCAGAATTCAGTTTGAAATATACATCTCCGTTGGAAAAATGAAACAAAGGCGGTACTGAAAGATGTCGGAACATCTTTGTGAAGAGTTTATTTTGAAGTTGATTGTTTTCTTCCTTCCTTCAGAAGTTTCTTATATATTTAGTATGTGAATGGAGAAGTAAAAAGCGAAAATCTTTTCTCCCAAATAACTTATTCCTTCTAAAAATATAATTTCTTTCAATTTAAACAAGATTAATATGGCCGATAACAAATCAAATAAGCGTATGAATGTCTGTACATACTGTAATCATGAAATAGATTCAACTCATTCGTAACATGAAATTGTGATTTCATGAAACAATTGATTGCTTCAACGTGGCATGTTATCTAGAAATATGCGGATAAAGTGAGTACAATTTCATATTGTAATTCTTTCATATATTCATGTACAACACACTTAATTGTTCATCAGTGGTAGGTCATACTATTTTCAATAAGCTCCCTATGTGTTTAAAAGATATAACAAACCTCAAAAAATTCAGTAACTTGCTGAAGAATTATTTGATAGGGAATTGTTTTTATAATTTGCAAAAGATTTACGATTCGTAATATGTAAGTGTATCTGTGCTGTATTTTATTTCATTTTATTTTATTTTAATGTTGTTGTTGTTTTGACAACAACCGTGTTGCTCACACTGTGAATTTTGTGTCATGGCTTTATGTGTACTTTGACGATTCCAATACATGGTATCTGTGTCTAATGGAAAATAAATATTATTATTATTAGTATTACGTGGGTGGCCCCAGAAGTACATGACGCAACAAAGAAAACACAAAAATTGGGAAAAAATTCATTAATTTCTCAACATGATCTCATTGCAGCTCCATACACCTTTCCCTGAGAAGTTCAATAAATTCTTTACCGTTTTTATAATAAGAACTGTCTTACTCCCCAAAATAGCCATTAACTGACGACATCACTTCTTTATTGTTGGCAAATACTTGACAACTGAGCCATTTTTTCAAGTTTCAACTCACCATCTTCAAACTTGAAACATATGCTTTATAGATTATGTACTTTCTAATACCGCGATAATTTTCAAACAGCAACCGTCAGGTCAGGCCGGTTACTTCTGGAACCACCCTGGTATTATACTGTGTAGCATTTCTAATAATGATATCTAACAGTACTTTCGACAATTTGAAAAATAATTTGATTCCTTGAAATGTTCCCGAACTTCTGCATATTTGTGTTATTCAACCGTGACAATTTGACGAATGGAAATGAGGTTATGAGATGAAAGCAGTTGATGTGTAGGTGCCTGTTGATTGTTTTTTATTCATTACGTTATTATTATATTCCCCCAAATGCTCATATACATCCAGAAAACGTTCTCCCCCAAACATTAATCTCCCACAGAATATGTATCTATAAATTCAATTCCTCAATCAGCTCATCCATTTATTACACTTCTATAATCTATCAGTCGAATGCTAATAAAAAAGTGAGTCAATAATAATAACATCTTAACTGAAAAATCGTATTTTGACAATGTATTCATAACTTGAGAATAACTTGATATTTCACAGTACCTCATTATAGAATTTCCGTATTGTTTGAAATATTTTCGAAATGTTATGTTTATCATCAAGACGTCTGGACGATATTTGGCGCAGTTTGTTATAATAAACTTGGCAAATACTCTAATAAACTTTAGTATTTCATCAGTTCCTGTGAAAACCAACAATTTGAACGATTTTCACGTGTAACACCTCAAAATAAACTGTGACAGAATCCAGTAAAAGTATAATTACGATAGAAAGTAACTCAAGTTCTGAGAATAAATGTCAATATATAAGAAATTAAAAAATATCATTCACTATGGCGGGTTGGCTGTACATGTTCATCTTTCACTGCCTGAACCACTGTGCATGCTGTTTTCAGTGAGTGCATTGGCTTGGGATGTGGGGGTTGAGCAAACCGGCCATCGGATGCCTGCTTCTACGTAGCCCCGCTGGATCAGGAGCGCGAGCTTCTCAACTCTCCAACTCCTGATCCAATAACTGAACATAAAAAAAGTTTGAGCGGTGTACGCAGAATCTGTCTCAGGTGGAGGAATACACCCCACATGAGCATGTTAGTAAACGTTTGCGCTCAAGTGATGATTCACCAAAACCAGAGGCGAAAAAGCCCTGCACGGGTGAATCTAAGGCATCGTCATGTGTAGCTGACATGCAAAAACCCTCATATGGGAAGGTTGTCGCGGGTATCAAGGTGTGAATCTTGCATCTTGACTATCCGACTACCTCATTAACGATGAAACAGCAGAGCATATACTTCGTGCTTGACCCTCTCGGGATCGAATCAAGTTTTTAGAGTTCGGCAGAGCCGTTCTCTTACCATCTGATCTGAAAGATCACTCACCATACAAACTAAGCGGCTTCGTTAAGAAGCTACGTTTATTTAGTCGAGTGTGAATAGGTGTAAGCTACAATAAAATCTTGCGGGTTGCGGTGGAGGGTCGAATAGACCCACACACTTTGGACCTAACCTAACCTAACCCTATTACTACGTTTTGGGTGTTCAATCTTTCAAAATTTAAAAGATAGTCCAAGCAAACTCAGTGGAGAAGCCGCCGAAGTGAAATAAAGGGCGAACCGAAAATTTCACCTCAGGGAGTTACTGCATGATATAAATCAATTGAGAGTCCAATTATCATTTCCCACTATTCTCAATTCCCACATTTTTATGGTTCACCAAAACTACACAAAACTCTGACTTCCAATTCCAATGGTCAGTTCTATCGGATTTACCTGTCTGAATTGTCTAGGGTAGAAATAGCTATAGGCGAAACACTTTTGATTCCATCGAAAAACTCAATGTATTACAAATCTGAAAGGGACATATTCTGGGGGTTTCGATGTGAGTTTTTTCACCAATATTCTGATTTATGAAATCCTCAAAACTGTAAAAAATAAAGTAGAAAGTGATATTAATGTGGAAAATAAAACAAAATTGAATGTGGAATCTATATTGTATCTTCTGAATGTATCTATCGATGAAACATTTTTCCAGTTCAAAGCGGATTTTTATCAACAAGATTTTTGTATAGCAATAAGCTAATTCGTTATTCGTATTCGTTATCTAGGACCAAAACCCAGATGACATGAGATGGTCCTTTTCACCTGGAAAAGAAGTTTATTGGGCTTAAAACCTTCCGAAATCTTCAAAAGCAAACTAAACTTCTCTGAAGAGGTGAAATACTATGGAACTCTCATCTACAGAGTAGAGCAAGAGAAGCATATGTGGCTTACGAGCAATATCGGAGGACAATGGGACGCGCATTGGGTCTTCCACCACGTGTGGTCAACTGGATTTACACTGCAATAATAAGACCTATGTTAACGTACGGGACCATTTCATGGGTACCGAAAATCCTACAAGCAACGGTCATCCAAAAATTATATCAAATACAGGGACTGGCTTGTTTAAACATCACAGGAGCCATGAGAACAAATGAGAACAAAAACCGCAGCAATGGAATTAATTACGGGTCTGACCCCTCTGGACCTGTACGTTGAGGAGGTTGCATTAATGGCACCTACGGCCTGATGACTTCGACAATTGCGACAATTCCTGAAGAGATGGGATGGAATCAAAGGACGCAATCTTGCTAGGATCAACCTGGGAGACCCTGGGAAGCTAGCGCCGAAGAAATATCTGGCGATGACCAAGAAAAACTTATCAATAGGATTTCGAATTGGCCACTATCAACTAAGGAAACATCCCTATAACATGGGGTTAGTGGACACACCTCTATGCAGGATGTGTGACCAGGAAGATGAAACTGTCAGGCATATCCTATGCGAATGTCCGGAATTATTGTCAACAAGAGAGTGTGTGTTCGACGAGTCCTGGCCTACACCTGCCGATATAACGGAAATGTCTCTCAGAGACCTGTACACCTTCCTGAAAAGGACAGGATGAATGACGACCTAGGAGGACACCCTTCCTACTCACCCTCCCTAATCTACAGATACAGAACCCAGATGACATCAACGCTCTCTTGAGTTATTTGAGCCGTGATGTTAAGACAATTTCAGAAATACCAACACTTTGAGATCTCTCCTGACACAACCTGAACTTGAAAATACGTTTGAAAATATACTTTGTTTCCATGGAAAAAATTTAACAGTACGGACGTAAATATACCCACCCCTTCTCAACTTCAAAACCCGGCAAGTTATCAGAGTTGGACTGAAGTTCTGTAAGAAGAATTCATGTCAGTACTTTTTGATAAAAAATAGTTTGACATCACTTGCCATCAAGAGCGCGCAATCAACTTTTTTTTAATGGAAAAAAGGGGGGTCTTGTACCACCCTTCGTCAGATTTTCTGAAATAAATGTTAATTGAGAAGAGAAATAAATTAGTAAAATCTTTTGCAATAGATGAGTGTTAATTCCGAGGTTATATAACGACAGCAAAATGTTCCCCACACCACAAAACACGTATGCGTTTTTTTAACGGTTTGGAGAAAATCTCACGATAAAGTGTTTCTTGATAAAGTCATGAGTTTTTATCAAGTATCGGTCGATTCCGTCACACATTCAAAGTTTACTGTCAAGTAGTTAACAGAGAAAGTTTTTCAGATATCTAAGCTACTTTGTATACAAAGAAACAGAAATATTTGATCTGAGACAAATCTATTCAAGTAACAGCAACACAGTAAGTAGTAAAAGAAGTTCGCTTTTCGATTATCTCTTTCTAGGTCCAAAAAACTTCATTATTCCGATTGATTATCAGAAGTGAATCAATCATCTTTTTCCCATATTCAAGAAACTGGTGACATAATTCATTTTCCTAAAAACGATTTAATAATTTTTATTGAAAATTAATATTCCTCCGCCTGTTATTAGAAAAAAAAGTTAATAGAAGGTATTTTCTTTCACCTTTGTTGTTCTTCATTTCAACAGATTGAACGAGTTCTTGTCATCTAGTCGTTCTTCAGTTTTGAATATTCAATTATGGATTTTGTATATTTGTCATTTCAGATCATGCATGTTTGAAAGTTTTATTTCGATTACAATGTGAGACAATGTTGTTTTTTTAATTTTATAACTCTTTCCTTATCAAATTTCGATTATTTCATTAAGTTAGAAATTTCATTTCAATATATGTCTGGAAATGAACGTTGTTAGTGAAGTAAAAATTTTTTTGGCAATTTTTTTTTTCTTTGGGCACTACACTTATTGTTGATTATTCTTATCTATAATTCCATTTTAGCTAATATAAATAGTCTAAATATCGAATTATATAAAAAAAAATCAAAAACCTCTTATTGTTTGCACAAACTTATATGTAATTCGAGATAACACATCGAGTGGATCAATAAAACTAACGCTAATGACTTATGTTGACGATGTATGGTTTTTTCGTTTTTATTTCTTCTGAGTATTTTTCATTTTTTTCTGAGTAACCTGAATATGTAACTTGTATTCTCAGTAACTTATATATATGAATGTCCGGTGGATTGGTCAGAAAAAGCTATTATGTAATTACTCTTCTACCGCTACCGAGGTTAATAACAGAGATATCATGCACATGTACATGATACCATCTGATCTCCGGCGATTTCTCAAATGAATATATACCTTGCTACTAATTGTATTGTATGTGAGGGAAAGAAAACCCTAATAATAATAATAATAATTATTATTATTAGCCTTTTCAGATGTCGTTTCACATAATGTGTCATTCATGCAGTCCTTCCACTGAAAATACTAGAATTCCTTTCAATTTGAGTTCGAGTTGAAATACCAGCTTTCACCACTGCCTGAAAAAATGTTTTTCCGAGAACAAAACACAAGCACTACAAGAAAATAAGCAAGGCGCTCTCAGAGCGGGGCATGTGTGAAAGTAGCACTTCACATTGGATTTGAGTCGCTGGAGATTAAGTCCATTTGGAAAAACATTCTCAGGAAGTCTGTTCACATAAACGCAGTTCTCCAGATGAAAAAGTTCTTAAACGGTGAATCTCGAGGTGTACCGAGTCCGTCGCGTATTCCTGATATGTACAACTCCTGATGGAATCAAATGTGCCAAGTTACTTGAACACTTCCCGTGAAAGTATCTATAGAAGAAAGACAAATCTCCTACCTTTCTTCAATCTTCCAGGCAATCAAGGTTACACGTGGCTCTTTTCTAGATGGAATCCAGCAACTTCAGAGTATGCTTGAGGGCAGAACTACATACATAGGAACAATTCTCCAAAGAAGGTCTGATCTGAGCTTCATGAAGCATCAAAAGCTGCTGAGGTGTATGCAGTTTTCTTGTTCTAAATAGAATTCCAAGCTTTTGAGAAGCAGTCTTTGCAATTCCAGCAACATGATTGTACCAAGACTTATTGGTTTCCATTCAAACCCCCAACAAACTTATCGAAGCAGAAAGCGGAATTGTCTGACCTGACATTATTATATTATATTATATTATAAACATTATTATTATTATTATCATCATTATTATTATACACGTATGAAAATAATTATTTTCAGCGGGACGCATCTAAAGATAGAATTGAAAAAATGTTTGTGAAAATTGTTTGATTATTATCATGCGTCTTTTTCAAGTAGTTTGTGAAATAAGAAACTCACCGAGGAGCAGTTTTACATTTTTTCAGCCACTCAATTTTCAAACTATTTGAAACTGAATAGAATGATAGAAATAGAAACTATATTTGAATGCTTTTTAGGTTACTTCTTGTTATAAAATGTTATGATATTACTCTCATTCGGGATACCTCTCACGAATTAATTTTATTATGAAATATTCCTGATATAGGTCATATAAATAGTAAAGTTTCCCATTCGTGAAATACGTCATTCTGTTTGAAATCTGAAATCTCTTTCTCCGTGAATCAGCTGTCGTCTTCATACGAACGACAACTCTCAGAAGTTGAGAAACTTGTGCGACTAAGGACTAACGAGGTCTTACCTTTTAACGTGTGATTCCTAACATACTCGCTCGAATTATTTTTTAAGCTTATTCCCACGAAGAATGAACAAATTTCTCACTGGTTGAACAATGTACTATTTTGAACTAGTATCGAACTCCTGAAAAAATCTTTACATAATGCATCTCTATCAAATCAATCTAGTTCATTTTTGAAGCCAACTGAGTATTTTCAATGAATACATTTCGATCAAATCGGGGAGATTTTAAAAACAAATTAGTGTATCATTTTGTATTAGCTGCTTTTATTAATTTGATTTCCTCGTGACCTTTCCAAAACTGTGGGAGAGTTTTTCCACTCATATAATCCTCGACCGAAAAAAATATCTCAGCTGTTTATTTGAAGTAATAAGTCGTAGAGTAGTGAGAACGCAGCTTGCACAGGTTGGGATGACAGAGTGTTTATAAACACTAGATTTAATGCCCAAACGCTATGATAAGTTAATAGACTCATTAACGCCGGATTTAGAACTTGGAAACAGTAACTATCATAACTCTCAGCGAAATGAGATGAATGTCATCACTCAAAACTCACTTTTCAGGTGATTTGGCACAAGTGAATCAACTCTGGCATTTCGAATGTGTTTACGAGGATGCAGATAACAAGTTATGAATATTTTCAAAATCAAAATATAGGGTTTTTCATTAAACGTTACGTATCTTTGAATTTAAATTGGTTGTCATCCTCAGAATTGAAAAAAGATGAATAGAATGGATGAATAAAATGAGTAATGAAAGTAAAAACTCCACCGTAGAATGAATGCAATTGAAACTCCAGTAAAAACTGAAAGTAAAAGATAATTTCGTCTTAAATTGTATGAAATGAACTACCTCCCATAAATTATATTGCCTCACAGCATCTGATAAATAAAAGATCTATTAGGTGAAATGGCAAAGAATTGTGATTTTAAACAGGTTCTGGGAAATTGGAGAATCTGAAAATAGAAGGATTGTATTGCGTTTATTGTTGTCATACTTTCGTGCATACCTGATGTAAGACATACACTTGTTCTATCCTACCATTCAAAATCGATTCATAGTGATTTCTGGTCATAACAACTATAAAGTATATCCTGATCAATATTTTGATGAAAATTTAGACAATTCGAGGAAGCAGTTTCCTAAAATACACCTCGCTTTTGAGATATCACTGAAAAACCTAACTAGCCATTTCTGGTCATCACAAATATTTATATCATCACAAATATTTAAGTATTAATTCCCAGTAAGTTTTGGTCATAACAACCATGAACTATATTCTGGTCAATATTTTAATGAAACTTCAGTCAATTTGAGAAAGAAGTTTCGTGAAATATACCTCGTTTTTGAAATATCACTAAAGAACCTAAACTGCCATTTCCGGTATCACATTTATTCATTTAAGTATTCATTCCCAGTAAGTTCTGGTCATAACAACAACTATAAAGTAAATTCTGACCAGTATTTTAATGAAAATTCAACCAATTTGAGGCAGGAGTTTTCTGAAATACACCTGGTTTTTGAGATATCACTGAAGAACCTAACCTGCCATTTCAGGTCATCACATTTATTCATTTAGGTATTCATTCCCAGTAAGTTCTGGTCAAACAACAACTGTAAAGTATACTATGATCAATATTTTAATGAAAATTCAGTTAATATGAGGTAGGAGTTTCTAAAATACACTTCATTTCTGAGATATCACTGAAGAACCTAACCTGCCATGTCAAGTCATCATATTCATTCATTTAAGTATTCATTCCTAGTAAGTTCTGGTCATGACAACATCTATGAAGTAACTTCGATCAATATTTTGATGAAATTCAGTAACTTGAGGAAGGAGTTTTCAGAAATAAACGTGGTTTTTCAGATATCACTGAAGAACCTAACCTGCCATTTCTGGTCATCACATTTATTCATTAGAGTATTAATTTCCATTAGGTTCTGGTCAAACAACAACTATAAAGTGTACTCTTATGATGCACTGTTTGGAACCTTTGGTGTAATAATGAATATAACTGGAGTTTTTTCCCAACACTGAATCAGTTTTAATCTTCCTCTTTGAAGATGATCACTTGGTGATCGAAACACGTGTCGAGGTGTTAAAAATAACGATTGAGTTTTATCTTCCTCTTTGAAGATGATCACTTGGTGATCGAAAACGTGTCGAGGTGTTAAAAATAACGATTTGGTGTTGGGAAAAAACTGCAGTAATATTCAAAGTATACTCTGATCAATATTTTAATGAACATTCAGTCAATATGAGGTAGGAGTTTCTGAAATAAACTTCGTTTTTGAGATATCACTGAAGAACCTAACCTGCAATGTCAGGTTATCATATTTATTCATTTAAGTATTCATTCTTAGTAAGTTCTAGTCATAACTATATAACAACAACTATAAAGTATACTTTGATCAATATTTTATTGAAAATTCAGTCAACTTGAGGAAGGAGTTTTCATAAATAAAGTTGGTTTTTGAGATATCACGGAAGAACCTAACCTACTATTTCTGGTCGTCACATTTATTCATTTAAGTATTCATTCCCAGTAAGTTCTAGTCATAACAACTACTATAAAGTATATTCTGATCAATATTTTAATAAAAATTCAGTCAATTTGAGTAAGAAGTTTTCTGAAATATACCTCAAATGAAAAAAAAGCCTTTTGGAACAATTGCTTTCATATAAACATTGAATTACACGAATGAAAAATACTTCCAAAACAAATACTATTACATGAACATTGACATATACAAATAACACTTTTCTCAATTCAGTTTGTATTCCAAATATTCGGAATGGAATTGAATCAAATATCATTAACGGGATTGCTACACAATGTAGTGTGTAGCAATCCTGTAGCAAAACAAATCATTTTTTCTCAAAAATTATTCTATCCCAAAAATATCTCCATTTTGATTCAAACAAGATTCCTATGGCTGGGATTTAATCAAATAAGCAAATGAATGTCTTTAAGTAGATACTGTTATCGATGACATGGCATATACCTCTCTCAATTTAAACAAAAATCTCTTTCTACTATTCAGTTTCAATTCGAAAAGTGATTATAGAATTGAATCAGCTATTTGTTATGTTGTGATATGAAATGTCACTTACATAGGACCCTGTCATCCTCAAGTTCCGAAGTTTCGGAACGATAAAAATTGATTTTTGTATAATTCAAAGATCATATAAACGTATTCGTTTCGGAAGCACTTTTTTTTCGTGTAATTCAATGTAGAAGTTGTTGTTTGAGAAAGCTTTCTCTTTCAGTTTCTGAAAGTAACTGTTTTGCATGATCTACACATCTTTCTTTAAGTTTATTTTGAAATTTCCCTGCGAATTGTCCATAATGCAGTTGTTATTATTTTCATTTTCATTACTCTATGTTCCAACGCACCCGAATGCAACATTGTATTAAATCTGTCGGGTCCTCCTCGTGATCCCACACAAAAGATCTTTCATCGGACAAAACTCGAACAATAAAAGGTGTCTGCACTCTCACGGTCATCGCTATCCGTGAGATACCGATACTGGCCAACTGGTACCAAGTTGAACTCGTATTAGCACCTGTAAACATGTGTTCATGGTACTCACAAATACCACGCCGCACCAATGGGTACCTGGGGGACGACACTGAGGCGCGATTGGTGAAGATATTAATATCTTTCACCTTGAACGAGGATCAATAACAGATTGGGATTTTATGAATTTTGAGTACTGGCCGTTTTCATTCGTTTGAATATGGACGATTTGGATGGATTTATAGTACGGAGTGGACCAAATTGGACATTTTTAAGGGAAAACTTCTGTTTTCATACTAGATAGATGATAACTGATGGCAGTGTCTGAGGGTCGAATTTTATGACAATCTGAATGAGGGAAACAGTATATCGATATCTATCATCATTTCTGAGTTAGAACATGTTTTATGAAAATGTGCCTTTTCGGAAAGTTGCTGTAACTTTTTTCCTGTTAAAACTTTCTGAATTATATTTAAATATTTTCAAAGCACTTTTTTACTTAGAATTCAATGGTCTGAACAATTTTTTATTCAAATGAGATATTAATAGTTATTGATGAAAAACTACAGGGCTATTCAAATTCGTTTCTGTATATGGGGATCTCGTAAACGATAAAAGAGTATCATTTGAATCATGGCAAAGTACAATAGTGAAGACAGCACAGCTTCTTGAGGTACTCCAGCCTGGATATCCCTGAGGGAAGACAGGGTTCCTTCAACTCGGACCTGAAATGTTCTGCCTTTAAGGAAGGACTTAATCCATCGTATCAGGCCCCGAGCATTTTATATAGCAGGCCTTCATGCCACACTCGGTCGAAGGCTTTCGAAATGTCCAGGAGGATTAGATGAACTGTCTTCCTATTGTTAAGCTCTGAGATGGAATTTTCGACCAGTCTCAGGGCCTGCAACTCAGTGGAATGTGACCTGCTGAAGTCGAATTGTTCATCAGGCAGAACATTTCGGTATTCAACTTCTTCTGTCAGCCTTTGCAGCACAACACGTTCAGCCAACAGCCGTTGAGCAACGGCTACACGGGTTCTGGCCCGCTGGACGCAGGTATCTGATGAAGTTCTCCGGTAGCTGCTTCAACAACCTATTGTTGATTGAATCAATTCTCGGAGCCTTTTTTAGGTACTACTGAATAATTTCTTTCTGTTTTATCGACGCGTCATCCAAAACCCACTTGAACAAAGTGCGTTTCAAAGTCTACATGAAAAAACCTAAAAGCTCTGTATTTCAAAGATGACTCTAGCAAAACGTGTGCTATATTTTTGGAATGGTAAGTTGAAACTATATTGAAAATTATACCAATAAACAGTGTATCCCAATGAAAAAATAGTTTTCCATTAATAATAACTATTGATATCCCATTTGAAAAAATTGATTTTTCACACCATTAAATTATACGTGACTTTCCCTTCGAAAGTGTCCAATTTGGTCCACTCTGTTAAATAATCTGGTGTTCAAATATGGCGTTCCGAAGAAAAAACTATAGAAGTAGATATCTGGATCAATAAAACGGAGAGAAGTATATTTGTTTCATATGGTGTGTCCCAGTGATCAGTTGTCATCAGACGATTACTGTTTTGTTATATCTGAGTGATTTACTAATATTTAATGAATGTTAATGTCACCATGTTCGCGGATAACACAACTATAATCATCGCCCAATCAAATATTGAGCAATTAATTTTTAGATTAAGAACTGCTATTGAAGACTTTAATATCTAGCATCAAAGTAATCAAAGAACTCGCACAAAAATGGTGATATCTAAGTGGCTGCAGAGGCAAAATTCTTCGACACTCATGGGAGTTTGAACAGAAAAAGAGAACACAGAAAAAAAAAGGTACAAATATGTACCAATTTAAATGAATCTTACTTCGAAATACGTCAGATGATACCCTGCTTAGTTTCAGCTGTTTGGAATTTTTCTATTTTTATTGTTATTTTCTTCTGTCATTTTTATTTTTAGGTTGGGTGTCATTTTTTGTGGTTGGATGCCACTTAATTATTTCTTACTCACTGATTTTAAGTCTTACTTTGTTCTTCTATAAAAATGACTCGGAAGCGAAAATCTGATCTATCCAAAAACTCATCGCGGGTCCGTGCAACAAAAGTTGTACTGACACTTATTTATTGGCATAAATGCGAGCGCAATAGCGTGAAAAGTTATTTATTATTATAAATTATTATTTATTTATATCTCATGCATCTACTTCTCATTTACTTTCCGAACATTTTTGTTGAAAGCATAAAGTTGTTAGTAGAATAAAACAGATGTAAAAATACTTGAAAAGTTTACAGCAGTGGAAGGGTTGCTACCCTTTGACAAATTCTTAGATGAAATTAAATGAGTTTTTCTACAGAATCTCTCTGATATTTTTCATGGTGTTGTTACAATATATGTTTCGGGAAAATTGTCCATAAATGTATTGTGAACTTTATCTGCTTCTGTGAAATGATTATTATTGAAATATTGAACTTATATCATCATTATTAATATTCGATTTGATTTCTGCTTTCAAATACCCGATAAATTCCCAAACGTGAAACATGCCCTGAGATATCAACACTTCAACAATTCAATCTCAAGGTGGTATTAATACATAAATGCTTCTGTCTTATTTCTCTTCTGTCAGCAATTCATTTCTCAGACTTCACAGAATCTGTTCAACATAGTTATGGTTAGCCCAGCTTTAACTGATATCTGTGTACAGTAAGTCATGTCAGTATGTCAAGCAATATTTATTTCCTCTGACAGACACATGAAAAAATAAATTTCAGCTAACACGGATGGAAAATTGATGGGAGGTGAATGATTTCGTTGAATGAATGTGGATTCGTTTTCAACTCTGCGATATTTGAAGTTTTCACAAAAAAAAAAATGAAATGGAATTCATATTTAAGGCACAAAAATGTTTGCGGTGAATAATTGAGTTATTTGGTTTGATCACAATTGATACTGTATCTGTCTAAAAGATTTTTAAATTACCATTTTATATTTAACCATTCTTCTGAACATTGAAATGGGTATGTAAAAAATATAACAATGTAACAGCCTTGTTCACTGAAATAAAGAAATTTTATCGAAATATGAAAACCCGTTATTAAATATAGATCTTTCGAGGAAATGAAGATGAATTAACTAAAATGATAAAGGCCCTTCGCCCTCAATGGCGAGCGATTTGTCTCATCCTCCGTTGGAAGATATTTCGGTCCAATTTTCCAAAATTTTCCTAAAAATTCGTGCTCGCTGTTGTTTGGGCTTCGTATTCGTTGTAATAAACATTAAAACACAGTAACGACTGTGTACATTTGCGAGGTTATATTCTTTCGGAACATGATTAACGTTATTCTGTTCCAACCATTTCTTAATTCTTCTGGCATAATAGAACGAAACGAGGTCAGGTCAAAATATTATATCGTTAACCTGATGGGTGTTGAAAAATTAGGCAGTTTTGATGAGCATCTTTGGGTTCCGAGCTCGACGTTTACAGCACTTCATCGAACTCAACCAATATAGAGTATTGGAACCCCTGCATTACAAATCGCGCACCAAACTAGAACTTTGTCAGCAAATTACGCTTTTACTTTGAATTGTTCTTCATTTGGAAAACTATCAACAACGCATATGGAAAATCCATCATAGGTTTTCATAAATACCTTTCAACATTTTGAGCTATCATCAATAAGGCTTTCGGAAACAAACTCATTTCGTAGTGCTACTGTTCTAATTGTATTATAATCCGGGCATACTTTATATTTTTTGTAATATAAAAATCTCAGAAATCTATTTTGAATTTTTTTCAATCTATTTTTATGCCATATAGGAAAAATGCCATACTACAGCCCCATATTCAAGTTTAGGTCTGACCAAATTATTATAAACTGTAGTAATCACTTTAATATCATTGAAATGTGCACTTTGTCTCATTACAAATCCCATAATTTTTAGTGCCTGAGATGCTGTGTAATCCAAATGGGGTTTATAAGAGAGTGTGGAGTTTTAGTATATACCTAAATCTTTGACAGTCTCTACCCTGGATAATTCAATACCATTCATTGACTAGTTGTATTATAGTATCTTATTTAGTTTTCGGGTACAAGACAGGACAAAACATTTGGATATATTGAACGAAAGATAATTTTTCACACTCCATCGATAAACACTATTGATGTCCTCTTGTAGTTTGACACAATCTTGTAAGTTTTCGATCTGTCTATAAAATTTAAGGTCATCT
>WOGO01002743.1:0-15353 GCA_015342085.1 Leptinotarsa defecta | reverse complement strand
GTATCGAAAATAAAGAACATAATATTGATAACCTATACGAAATACTGAAAAGTGAAAATATGATATTCCCAATATATCAAAAAAGTTAATTTAGAATTATAATTTTACTTTTCAGTGAGTATGTATTCTCTGTATATTGTAGAATAAAACTAACAGGACTACCAGCTAGCTTATAAGTCGCGTTCTGTAACGTCCCAAACGAATGTAAATCCATTCGTATATTGTAAGATGAGAATAAGAAAAAAGAAAGGAAGAAAAAAAAATGGAAAAAATTAAAAAGAATTAAAAAAAAGGAAAATTAAACAGAGAAGAGGTGAATGTGTACATATTGAAATTCTTAGATAACTCACATAAAACAAGAAATTAATAAAAAAAATAAATGTAAAAATAAATAAAAAAAACGAAAATGAAAACAAATATTGAAAAAATGAATGAAATAGTAAGAGAAAAATGAAAAATAGAAAAGAAAAAGAAACACAACTCATTAGTACTAACTAAATACTAACCTTTAGAAATAAGTAGGAATGTATTATAAATCTATAAAATATCAACATATTGTAGGAATTTTACATATTAAAATAGACTGGCAAATTGGTTATACCAACGCCATTTGAACTCATCACACACACACACACACACACAAACACACAACTTTTTCAGTTGTATTGCCAATTGCATATGCAGTAAATTTTTTGTGAAGATTCCTGCACTGACGGATATAATCCAACGCCCTTCGTGGTATTAACCAGGAAATTAGTTGTTTTCTGATAGGCGTCAGTCCATTCAACATACTGTGTAGGTATATTCGAGACTGGCTTGAACGTTTAAAGTTCATTTCTTTAGATAAAACAGATCTTGTATTCCCAGAACTGATTTCCATTTATATGTTTTTGAATCACTGATTTCTAATTATAGAAATGTTTTTCAAATGAGATGACGTTAACAAGTATGCCACTAGTTGTTTTCTGTTGAAATATTATTTCTATTATTGAAAAAAAAGTTACAGTAAATCGTACGATGGGTTAATAAAAAATATTCGATATGAATTGATTCTGTCGTGAATTATAAGAAGAAAATCGATAAATATCAGGTTGAATTTGAATAATTTTGTGCAACATTCAAATTCAATCTATTAATTGAAAACTAGATGCATACGCGAAATTTTTCGTGAATTTGGAAAATATTTTTGATTAGACATTTCAAATTTCCATGTTCATATGAATCAATCATTTCCACTTTTCACTTCACGCTTTCACTCTTCAATTTCACGCACTTCAAAATAGAAAAGAAAGAATCATTTATGAGAATTCCTTTGCTTTTCCAAATCACCGATATACCCTTATGATTGAATGTCGATTTTTTTTAGATACATTCAATTCAATTATCAGCGGAAAATAAAGAATTCGGTTGTTGAGCAATAGTCATTAACAATTGTTTTTCTAAAAGATTAGTGTCCTTACCATTATTTTACAATATTAATACATAACACATAAAATTGAAATACTTCTCGCACATCTGGTCCTGATTACTATTCGCGATACTTTTTTTCAAAGGCTTACGAATACGGTCTAAACAATCAGGTGCAGTGGCGTGACCTATTCCTCTTCAAAATTTATTGGTGGTGGTCAAACAGCTTTTACGAAATTAAATCGAGTAGATCTTGTGATTGTAGAAAAACCTGACTCTTCACTAAGGTTGTGTATTGACCTCCAACACTTGAATGAGTACTTGATTAGAGACTACTATGAAATTCCTACCTTAGAGGAAATAAGTTTGAAACTTGCTAAAAAAAGTCACTCTGTCTTTTCGATTTAAAAAATGGGTTTCATCAAATTAGAGTAGATGAAAAAGCCAGTAAACTATGTTGTTTCAGTACAACATTTGGTGTTTTAAAATATCTGAGAGCCCATTTTGGTCTAACAGTTTTGCCAGAATTCTTTCAAAAACTAACATATAAGTATTTTGGTCATATACAGAATGTTATAATAATAATAATAATCTTTATTCAATCCTTACAGATCACATACAGCATGATATATGATACGTCACAAATTAAAAAAACCGTGTGAATATAGACAGATTTACAATCAACAATATTAAAATATTACAATTTAATAGATTTGTTCACATATGAAAACATGTATAACATTTTTATTCATACATATAAGCAAACACATTATCATTTTGTATCAAGAAATTCTTTGATACTGTATTAACATTTGTCTTGCGGGAAGATGATTGAAAAACTTTATATCTCTATATGAGGGGCTTCTTTCATAGAATGATTAGCTGTGTGCAGGAATTCTGATGAGGTCTTCGTTTCTAGTTGGGTAACCATAGCAATGAGAAACTGTTTGATACATCTCAACATATTGTATAAATAACAGTATACATTTGAAAACATAAATACATGGAACTGTTAAAATTTTATATTTTTAAAAATATGGTCGACACGATTCATCTGATTTTAGATTGAAAATGAGTCGAATAATTCTTTTTTGGGAAATAAATATTCTGTTTGAGTTGTTGCAGTAGATTAGAGCATAATATACATTGATTAGTTGATTGGAATCGAACACATTTTTTAATTGCAATATAGCATAGTAACCTGTGTTAACTGTTTTGCTTATGGCATCAATATTATTTTCCCAACTCATTCCACTATCTATATAAGTTTTAAGGAGTTTCGTAACTTCAGAAAGATGAATAGTGCCATTTTTGACAACCACTTGAATATCAGTCACAGATCTCCACCTAGATTGGAAATGTATACAGACTGTTTTCTCTGCATTCACTATCAAAAAATTTCTTTTACACCAAATCATGAATTTTCCTGCCAAATTATTTAGTTTTTTTGTAAGTCTTCAGGACTATCTGCATCAATGGACAATGCAGTATCATCTGCATAGAGAACTACTGAATTTGAACTGATATAGTCAGGTAGATCGTTTATGAATAACATATATAATATTTCTTTTTTAATATTAAATTTCACAAAAAGGATTTGAAGCTTTATATCTCCTATTAATTATCTGCGAGCGCTTTTGACAGCTGGTCGTACTGTCATGTGCCTAGAAGATGACAGTACTGTCATCTTCTCCTTGGAAAAGCATTTATTGAATTTTTGTCAATCCCATAGATGGCGCATTCTTGAAAGACATTTGTTGTTCAGCCTAGCATCACTATTGCAGCTCGAAACAGTGATGCCTGATAGCTGTACATGAAGAGAGTAAAAATTACTTCAATTGGACTCATTATCGGGACCGTAATGAAAATTATGAATTTATTTGATGATCATCAAACAGACACCCTGTACAGAAATCCTGTCTAAAAAGTTGTGATCATATTCTGATAGTACAATGAAAGTTTCAACGGAAAGTAGTATTAAATTTCAAATATCTATGTGAATAAAAAGATATAGCAAAAATAGAATTTTGAAATTGTCAGAACAAAAAAGGACACATTTTTCACCATCACCCAATAGTAAGCAAAAAGAGGCAATTCTCTAAATGTAGTTCTTAATGCTTAATATAAAAGAATTCATAGCTGTGCCTAACGAGATCAGTTTTTCAACCAATCAGACTTTATTAAATCAGCAGCTTTTTCTCCAATCGCATATGCTGGCACATTTATATGAGCCGTCAAAGAAAGTGGTATAACACCTGTGTCGACCACACGTAACTGTTTATTCCATGAACTCTCAAACGGGGATCTACTACTGCTTCTCCATTATTTTTAGGACCCATTTTGTAAGTAGCAACTTGATGATAGAGACTGCCAATAATGGTTTTCAATGAACATTCCCAATATTCGTCACTATTGAACTGGTAGTCATCACAACCTGAAAATGAAATATGCTTTGGAAAATTCCTATTCTTCTATAATTTAGGAAGTTTTCAAATCAAATTTTGAGATATGCCTAAGTATTACACCAAGACGTTTATTCACCCTTCGAAGCTTGATACCAAACAGTTGTTGGACTAGAGTAGGTATGAACTACGTCTAACAGGCCTTCTTACAGGTCATTTGAATCGTCATGTGCAGAGAATCGGACTCTCGGAAGACACTGTGTGTCGCCTCTGTTTGAAAAATGATGAAACAGCAGAGCACATACTGCTCCGCTGGGGACCGAATCAGGTTTTTATACTTCGGCAGAGCCGTACTCTGACCTGAAAGACCACTCACAATACAAACTAATCGGCTTCGTTAAGAAGCTGGGTCTATTTGGTGAATAGGTGTGAGCCACAATAAACCCTTGCGGGTTGCGGTGGAGGGTCGAATAGACGCACTCAACTTGATAAAAATCTAACATACCCAATTAGACCTGGTTTGATGAGAAAAAATATAACTCAAAGTCAATGAATACCATGAAAGATGAGTTACTCAAAGTAAATGGATGGGAGACTCAGAGAAATATTTACACACCGGCACAATCAACAGTCCACCTATATCATTCGTCGCCCATTATGTTTTATGTTAACTGTAGCTTATCAATTGTTTGGGTTTTTGTTAAGTGGGTGCACTAGCAAAAAATTAAACACTTACACCATTATTTCGTCTTTAATATTTGTGTCACTGACGGGTTTTTGTAATTTAGTCGTTGTTTCACAGTGTTGCAATTGTGTTACTGTGTTATCATTTCCTGTTCTGTTTTGCTATAGAGTGCAAGTATCGTTCAATTTCCTTATTGTTTGTGACTGTAAAAAATTCCACTCGACGCAACTGATGTAGCCAGAGCAGTGGCTCTGGCTGATGCTGGGTACATCCAACGTCGCATAAGTCATACTCTCGGTGAACCTCGAAGTTCGGTATGGGATGGATTTCGGTAGACAAGTTCATACACCCGCAGGCCAGATCGAGGCTGACATTGATGCACTTCTACTTGAGATGATCACTTCGTCGTCAGCAACGTGTTAAGAAATCGCCTCAGCACCACTACTGAAGGGCGTACATATCTATTTTAGGTGGGAACTGTCCGAGTGAGTGAGTGTACCCTTAGAAGAAGACTGGTAGAAATAAATATAAGGGCTTTTTTTCCAGCTCGTGACTCGCAACTGTTTCCACAACACCGTTGAGCTAGACTCGCTTTTGCACGGGAATATGTTGACTTGAAAGTGGAGGAACGTATTGTTCTCTGATAAAAGCAGAGTAGCCTCAGGAGGTATAGATGGACGTCATCGTGTCAGGTGCCAAAATGAAAGGTTTGCTCCGTGCGCTATAACAGAAACAGTGGGCTACCAGGGAGGTTTCTTGATGGTTTGGGAAGGTATCTCTTACGATGCTCGTACTGATCTTGTCGTGTTTGACAAAGGCAATGTGAATACTCAAAGATACGTGAAAGAGGTTCTTCAAGACCACGTCATAACCTTTGCATGCATTGGTGACAACTTTCGATCAATGCAAGACCATGCACGGTACCATACGGCTTCATCCGTCACCAAGTACCTACTAAATGAGGTCGGGGTTCAAGTTTTGCCATGGGCGGCACGCAGTCCAGATCTCATCCCGATAGAGCACATTTGGAACAACCTCTAAAGACGTGTAAGAGGTAGAATACCAGCCGCTATAACCCTGGAAGCACTCAAGATGGCTGTGGTAGAGTAGAGACACAAAATATCCTAATTAGATATTCAGAATATCGTGGATGGGTTACCAAACCGACTCCATGAAGTCATAAGAGCTAGAGGCGACAACACCCATTATTAATTATTATTAAAAAAAATTTGCAATAATAAAATTTGTGTTTTTTTACCTTAATGGTAGTTTACAACATACCCTCTCATGAAATGTGATATAAATTTGAGTATTTCTGAAAATTGATAGAAATACAAGGTGGGCGCTTAATTGTGTCTGTGAGTGTACCTAATTATCGTCTCATAACATGAAAACTTTTTGAGGAAAAAACTTTTGGCTTTCTACTTTTTCATCTTTATACAAAAGTTGTGGAAAACTGCTGAAGGTAGAAAGAAAGAAGGTAGAAAAAGTTACTTTCAGATACAAACTGGAAGAAAAAAGCACTCCCAAAATAACTATTTTTGACATGAATATTGAATTACACGAAGAGAAAGTATTTTTAAAACAAATACTTTTAAGTCAATATTGAATGATAAAAAAATTACTTTTTCCTATTCAATCCACTTCAAATATTCGTTATGTTCATGTGAATGTACGTGCTTCGTGAGGGGTATTTTCTTCCAGTTTGCATCGGAAAATTACTTCTATGCGTGATCTACACATCTTTGTAATGAGTTCATTCTCAACTGAATTTCTTTCCTGCCTTTTTCGAAAATTCTCCTTAAACTCCGACTTCGCAGTCAATGCATATGCCACTGATGACAAAAGTACGTATGGTACTTCATGTTCGATTCGACCCCAGACCCTCCAGGCTGGATTTTGTTCTTTATAACTGGATAATTAAAAAATACTTGTGAATATTCAGTGAAGAATATTTCCATACGTCTATTCAATTATAACTCATTACGAACAACAATCACAAGTCAAAACGAGCCAAGGATCGACGAGGTCTTTCATTTCAAATTGTGGTTCATAGCACCGGTTGGACGATAAGCAGTGAAAATCAATATTCCGGTCGTAGGGCTGCAACCACCATTCCACATAGCGGTGTGACATACCTTACATAAAAAATAATAATATTTACTCACATTAGCACTTACCAGGTATTTAAGTGTCAACTATTTCAGCTCCATATCTTTGTAGAGACGGGCTTTGGCTAATCCTTTGTATTTCCCTTATTGCTGCTATGAAAGTTCTGACATCGTGATATTCAGGATCAGATAGATAGTTTGCATAAAATTTCGGTATATCTAATGGATCGCTGGACCTCAGTTCTATGTATCCTTTGGATTTTGGATGAACTAGCATAGGAAACACCTGCAAAATGAAGACTCGTTTCAGTTCACAAGATAGATACACAACAACTACATTTCACAACAAGAGCAAACTTCATCTATCCCAATATAACAGTGAACAATGAAGCTTCTCAATGTTCGATTTCTATATACTGATCATTGCCTAACCTGGATTTTTATTAATGAACTAGTGGACCCTTCGAACTTCGTATTGCCTAAGAGTCAATGAGTGAGTCAATAAATGGTATTGGTATATAATAAAATGAATGGGATTTGGTAGGAAGGATACACTCTTCAGTGCATTCTTCAGTGCATCATCTATTTCGTTTGGTAGAATTTTTTCGAATAACCATATAAGAATGTGTGCGTGCCTCGTTTTTGCCAATCTATAGAACACATCCAGCACCAAATTTTCCAAAAATTGATCCCTACTGCTGACCACCATACAGTAGCCATGGTCTTTTTGTGGGTTTCTGTGTCTTGAACGTCTCCTGTTATCGTAGAGAATTCACTGTGAATCTCACGTGACGATCCGATCCAAAAAAGGATCTTCGAGGCTAGAATATCCAGAACAAAATTTCGTAAACCAACGTCGCACAGTCTCAAAAATAGCCTCCTTGAATAATAGGCATGTTTTCAGGAAATAAGGTGAATTGTAGTCGTAATTTGTGATTTTTTATCTTTTCTGTTCCATACAAACATTGTTTTCAATTTTAGAAAAATTAATTCTCTAGATCATTTACTAGGTAGGTCTCATATTCATGTTTATTCAGAAATATATACAGAGGAACAGTTTCCATTAGAAGCTTGAGGCAAAAGAGTAACGTTATCGGAAGTTTCAGATATCAGTACATTCAAATAATGATACTAAAAGGAGAAATTAATGCATTCGTTGCATTTTGCAACAACATTTGTCGAATACACAGTTATAATTTTTCACATATAGTCAGTGGGCATACTTGAAGACTGGCTCTAAATCAAACATCTAAAGGAACAATTCGTTCGTGGTACTAGCCAGGGGAGTAGTTGTTCTCTGACAGGAGTCAGTCCGTTAACCTACAGTGTAGGGAGTCGAGACTGGCCTGAATGAATTGTTCCTTCAGATGTCTTCAAATACGTCTAATGACTATATTCCCCTTATACGGGGAATTGGGCAAAGCTTGGTTGCTTCCTTCACAGGCAGATGGAGCGATGACAGACCTGTTGTTTGTTGACCGCTTCAGCCTAGTCCGAGGAATGATACGCTGAGTTGACACTCGCCTGAACGAATTGTGCCTTGAGATGATAACATTGTTCTCATTTACTGGGTCTTTTCCCAATAGGTATGAATAAATTATATTATAGAAGTTTTCTGATTGATTCGGCCGTTACTTGATGAAGATCCATAGTAATTTCATAAACTACACCTCACGATTTGATCGCCACAAACTTTATTTGAAAAATATATCACGACCTGTTTCTATAACACAGTAACTTTATCAACAGTGATTTGAATGTATTCAAATCACTGTTGATAAAGCTAGAGTGTTAACGCAACATTTGATATATTTTTCAAATAAAGTTTGTGGAGATCAAATCGAGAGGTGTAGTCAATGAAAATATTATAGAAGCTGAACAGGGAAATTTGGCTGAATAGAAAGAGGAAAAAAAGCATCACAGACTGAAATGAACCAAAGATCTCTATTGTCTATACAATGATGGTTGCTTGGATACGTTTTTATTTCGGAAATTTTTGTAGATCAACTGTATAAGTTCTTACAAAAAATAAATGTTACTAAAGTTTTTTCCCAACACCGACCGTTATTTTAACACCTCGACACGTATTTTGATCACCAAGTGATCATCTTCAAGAGAAAGATTGAACTAAATATATTTACAATATTATCCTTAATTATACCATAGATACCTCTTCTAGGTACCTGCGTCTTAAGTGTCTTAAATTAATTTCACAATAGTGCCTTATCTACTAGTCTTTATTTTACAATGTATCCTTTTGTAATAGTCAAGTAAATCTAGTAATTGAAATATTATTTTAACAATCCATATAGTATACTATTAGGTATTGGTCCACCATCGTTATTCATATTATTATGTTTACTTATTTCTAAACTCACATGGCATCTAGATGCCTGTTAACTTGTCTATCTAATCTTAATGAACTAAAGTCTATGGAATGGTTTTGTTGCAAAATATGATGGGCAACTGCTGATTTTTCTGGTCTTCCATATCTTATTTTAATAGATATTTTTGTCTGTCCATAATATTTTGCATCGCACTCCTTACATTTAATTTTGTGAATTCCAGACTTTTCCGAAATCTCGACTTTGTATTTTGGATTTCCTGAACTTCATACCAAGTTCCTTGAAAATCTTTCCCAAATTCTTCGTGTATTGGTGGTATGCAACCGAGATATAGTTATCTTGATTTTCGTCCTTTTTAAAAGTCGAGATTTCGTTCATTCTCAACCTAAACTTTTTCTCTTTGATATATATACATCTCAATTTTTTTGTATCAATTTTAAAATCCTGTAATCCTGTATCTGCTCAATCATTGACTCTTAGGCGAAAGGAAGTTCGATGGATCCACATTTTTTTTTGAATGATGCAACTAATTTTCCTTTATTTTCAGTATTTCAATATTAATGTAAGTCACAAAAGGGATTCGAAGCTTTATAACTTCTATTTAAATATCTGTGAGCGCTTTCGACAGCTGGTCGTGCTATCATCATCTAGGCTCTACTCAAACTGAACGTGTCATCCTGTTGTATGTCCTTTTATACGGTCCGAACGCCTCAATGCAGGTACTCCAGGTTCTTTAGGTGAATTTGCCTGTATTTGGGTTACATCAGGTACTATTTTTGTGTTAGATCTTCTCTAGGTTCACTATTTCTAGGAGTGTGTATTGATTTGTTTAGTATATTGAATGTTAGGTCTTGTTGTGTTTTTATTTGTATCTACTTGTTCCTCGATAAGTGATTTATCACTGTTAAATTTATGGATGTTTAAGTTTTCCCAAATGTCCATACGGTTTCTTTTATTGACTTGTTTTATAAGTTTTATATTTTCTGGTGGGGGGAAATTATGTTTTGTATGGCGTGTGTTGTGAGGTTTGATTTATATACTATTGGGTTTATGTATGCCTTTTTATGCTCATCGTATCTTTGGATCAGTTTTTTCTTGGTTTGGCCGATATAGAATTTGTTGCAGTCCCCGTTTTGGTTTTTGTCTTCTTCTTTTTTATAGCTGTTTATTTTTTGTGTTATTTTCGTGTTTGGCTTGTATGTGATGTTGATGTTCAAAGGCTTGAAGACGTTTGTTAGTTTTTTGCTTTAGTGTCCTACGTAAGTAAATGTTGTTCATCGTTGTGTTGTTTTGTCTGTTGGGGTGGCTTGATCCTTGTTCTGTATTTTTTGTTTGATTCTGTTTTCTAACTTATCTATTGTCTTTTGGGTATACATGTATACATGTTAACTTTTACTTCAATTTATATCTTCAATTTATTGTTTTTCACAAATTTTACTGCCCTGAAGAAGCTTCCCATTAGAAGCGAAAGCTTGGCAAAGTAAAGCAGAGTTTGATTTTTGATTTTTTGACTGAGAGACTTCTTTCGTTAACCTCTCATGTGTGAGAGGAAAAGTCAAAAGACGATGCACTAGAAAATTCGGCCCAGCACGTTTGTGCTGTGCACAGTGATGTGAACTGTCAGGAATATTCCTGTATGTGCTTGTTTCCTTTCTAAATACATCTCCATATTGGCTCCTCATTACCAAAACGTCAAGAAATAGAAGTTCTATTTAATGGAACAAACAACAAACAATAACATGGTTTTTGAACACTTTAACTGCTTCTTCGGCAGTCGTGTACCACTCAGAATTAACCGTTTTACGTTGCTCAAGCCGAACAATAGCCACATGACCCATTCGGCCGAAGAAACAGGCGACCATTTGCTTCACTGTGCTTCTTCCACGAACAACTTTTATTGGATTCAACTCGTCTTGGAATACCTACGATTTCTGTTTTCTTTTCGGCTCATACGCTTATATCGATAATTCGTCACATGTCACGATTTTATAGCACCACGGTCAAACTTTCTAATCATTCGGTACACCGCTTGACGCGAGCCGTTTTTGAGCGATTGATGAATCATGGATTATCCAACGAGAGCCATTTTTTAACAACTAAATATTCATGCGAAATCGAATGTATTAAAGTGGAACTAATGTGCAATGATGCTTCTGTGTTACAGTATATCACATGACGATCTTGCATTATCAGTTCACGCACTGCATTGATGTTTTGTGCCACCACAACCGATTTTGGACGATCTTCACGGAATTCGTCGGTTACCGAACTACGACTAGGATTCAATTCACTATACCAGCAATATACTGTGGTTTTTGATGGTGCTTTATCTCCATACGAATACCAGGTATGTTGGAAGAAGGTTGTACAGTTCAGTTCCGAAGAAGAAACCGAATCTTTGTGTAATTTTTTTAAGAACGGAATTTTGTTATGCAAGTTTTCGACTGATCTTGTCAATTCGTAAGTGATAAAACAAAATTTCTGGGTATTCAAAAACATCCATATCAAACAGTGGTAGCTGAATAAGAATATAATGCTAAGTATTGGTTGCCTTGTACAGTTGTTCCATTTAGGAGCAACTGTACAAGGCAACCAAAGGCTGTACAAGGCTATTTCACATGTAATTATTATTATTGGGTTTTTGGTTGTTTGTGGGCAATTGATGGCATTATTAAATGCCATCAGATTGTTGTATAGATTCTGCCAAGGAGTTATATGAAATTAATTTTTTTTTTGAGAAAGTATACCCCTAAGGGTGTAGAATTTGAACATGAGAAATATCATCCGTTTCATTACTTCGGAAATGTGTTCTACCCACCTCAGATGTTGGTTAATGACTATGCCTAGGTATTTTATTGACGTTGCTTTTTCCGTTTTTGGGCAGTTGCATGTCATATTCTTAGTGCAGGTGGGTAAGTGTATTCTGAGTTCGTTGAGGTGGTTGGTCATCAAAGTTCTTGTCACATTGTCGTACAGTAAATAAGGAGTATTACCCTTGAAGTCATGCGCCGCTTGCGAGAAGCAATACGAAGAAAACGTTCGGTATTATGGAGAAACAATTCATGGTTTTTGCATTACGATAATGCACTTGCCCACTCGTCATTGCTTGTTCGTAATTTGTTGATCAAAAACAATACCATAACCATGCTTCAGCCACCGTATTCACCAGATTTGGTCCCCTGCGACTTTATCCTGTTCCCTGGATTGAAGAAACCATTGAAAGCACGGCGTTTTGCAACGATTGAGAAGATAAAAACTTTATCGCTAAGAAAGCTCAAAAACAGAAAGTGTTATATCAGAACTGCTTCTAGGATTTGAAAAAACGCTGACACAAATGTATTATGTCAAGTCGTAGGAACCGGCTAACAGAAAGCGTCGCCTTCCGGAAGAATTTCCTCCTCTTCCGTCAAAACCAGTTGCTCCGGTAAATGAAAATATCGGCACTAAGCTCAAAAAACAGGCCAAAAAGACGTCCAAGCTTCGTGATGAAGCAAAAAATCACACTTCTGAATCAGAGCTACATGTCAGTTGACAAATAAGTCGGAAAAATCGACTTCAACCATACAGAGTGGCCCAAAACAGCCGACACAAAATTCAAATCGGGTTGTGAACCACAACGATCAGGGAACTAGCTCCCCTCTCACTCAGCGTCCTCAGGTGTCCCGAAGCATCAGAAAAACCCCCAATTGTTGTTCGTCAGAAGAAGAAACTTTACAAAAGCGGTAAACATGGCTGACGGCTTCATATTTCAGCCGTCTTCGGCCGAGGACTACAGGTGTATGTCCAAGTTATTGGTGAGGGAAAAAATCCTTCATCACACGTATACCCTTTCTGAAGACAGGCAAATCAGAGCCGTCTTCAGAGGAGTCCCGGAACATCTGGAGACCGCTGACATCGAGGACGCCTTGGTGGAAAAAGGTTTTTAACCATCATCGGTCACCAGGATGATGCGAGTAAACCGTCCGCTTCCTCTGGTTTTGGTTCAAGTGAACCAAAATCAGAAGCATATTTATGACGTCCGGGACCTCCTTAGTGTTAATGTTAAGGTTGAGCCCCAAGATAGGGCAGTGTCACAGATGTCAGTGGTTCGAGCATAGCCAACGGATCTGCTTAACGATTCCCATTTGCGTCAAGTGCGCCGGCAGACACTTTTCAGGTGAGTGCTAGAAGCCACGCGCAGATCCGCCAAAATGCAACCACTAGAAGCCACGCGCAGATCCGCCAAAATGCAACCACTTCAAGGGTGTGCATGCTGCAAACTACCGCGGTTGTCTTGAGTTCCCCAAGGTTCGCAAGAGGACCAAAGTAACTGCAAGGGCCTCCCGAAATACACCCACACCTGAAAGGCGTCCTGCCGGAGCATCTGGCAAATGCCCGTGAATGAGGTACGCAGGAGCTGCCAAGAGCGGTAACACCTCCGCCAGGCCAACCGCGGCTTCCAGTAGTCCTCGTCCGTCAAAGGTTAATGACATCTGTTTCGCCCTGGAGCAGATGAAGACACTCTTCATACAGTTTCCCGTACTCGAAAAAATATTTACGGTGAACACCGACATGCTAACTGGAGCTTGTTAATGGCTAGACAACCTACACCTACATTGTCTAGCTCTCTTGAGGTTGTATTTTGGAATGCCAACAGTATTTCAAAACTAGATTTTGTGAACTTCTTGATAGAGCAGAACATCGACGTTGCACTTGTACAGGAAATCCACCTGCACAATGAACCTTTTGGTATTCCAAACTACCGTTTTTACCACAGAGAACGTGTTGGACGTGCTGGAGGTGGAGTTGGCATTTTTGTCAAACGTAATCTTCCTCACGTACAATTCAGCATTGACTCGGAACAGTTACACGGCATGTAAGCCGTGTCTAAGTCGATTTCCAACTGAGAAGAGGTCGTCATACACTAATCTCAGTTTACAACCCTCCGCGGATTCATCTACTCCCAGAATCACTGGATGTTCTTCTGATGACGACAAATACCCCCACAATTGCTGCTGGTGACTTCAACGCCCAGCACAATCTGTAGAGCAGATTCCATGCGCATGCTGACAGGCATGAGTATCGAGTGATGGGTCCGGATGAGCCACCGTTCTACTGAGGAGATTTAATACCTGACGTGCTTGATATCGTACTGCTCAGGAACGTCTCCATGTCCTGCGAAGTGTACACTTTGTCGGAACTTGACTCAGATCATAATCCAGTCATCCTGCCCTGGAATATCGCATGAGATCATTCACGGACTGAGAAGCTTCCAAGGCTCACCTAGTGAAGGTACGTACAGTCCGTGAGGCGCTTTAAACTCGCTCGGTCTGTGAAGACTTTTGCACTGACGCCTGTCGGATATAATCCAAAGCCGTTCGTGGTATTAGCCAGTGGAGTAGTTGTTTTCTCATAGGCGTCAGTCCATTCAACCTACTGTGTAGGTATATCCCAGACGGGTTTGAACATTTAAAGTTCATTTCTTTTGATTTGTTTAGTGCCTGTCTTCAAGCATAGCCCACTGACTAATAAGAAGGTTGCAAAAAAGTGTCGCAATTTTTCTAAAATATATTGGAAATATGAGGATGATACTTTTTCTCTCCTTTCTGACAGTGATGATGAAGAAATCATCTCATATAATGACACTCATGTTTATAGAAGGAGCCACATCAACATTTGAATTGAAACTATAATTATTGTCAGAACGGTAAACGGTGAACTATATGTGATTCTATGGAAAACATTAATAACATTTGATAAGAAAGAATATTCGCATCGTTTCATTGAAAGAAGTATTGTATGTATCAAAGGTGGAAAACTATTGAAAACTGAACTTTATGTTGATAGTTTTGAGGAATGTTTATTTGATTAAGATGTGATGCAATAGAAAAATTTCGTTTTGTCGATGTTAGAGTTTAAACATTTTGGGCCATTTATTTGGATATATTTGTGAAATACTGTGAAAGAATATGTATGATGTTTTCAATACTTTTTACATAAGCAACGAAGATTGTTTGATGTTGCTCACCTTGACCTGATATTAAAGACATCGCGTTCACGCGATTGAGCTGATATTAAAGACATCGCGATAATTAATTCATGAATAACAAAATAATTTTGATAGAAAAGTTTATTTGTTATTCATGAACAAATTTTTAAATGAATTGAAAGGGTTATATTTTTAGGAGTGATTAATTTTTGGGAAAGAAAGTTTTTGGCTTTCTACTACTCCATCTGATACAAAAAACTTGGATGAGAGAATCTTCCAAAGAAAGGAAAATAAGTAACGCTATACATGGATGTGTAGATCATGCAAAGAAATAACTTTCAGACACAAACTGAAAGAAAGTCCTCCTGAAACAGCTACTTTCATATAAACATTGAATTACACGAAAGAAAAAAATTCTTTCGAAACAAATACTTC
>WOGO01002742.1:0-15355 GCA_015342085.1 Leptinotarsa defecta | reverse complement strand
TACACAATCTGCGCACCAATACCTCGGCGCACTCCCTCTTCTTGGGTACCTCTATTGATTGGTACTACTAACAGATATTAATAGATTGATTTTACGCCAAAGGTTCCCAGTATGAAGTCTATGTCACTTGTAAGTGCATAAAGTTCGACAAAATGAATTCTGTGAAGCGAAAGTATTTTGCATTTGAAGAAAAAAGTGAAATATTACCCCGATTAGAAGCCAGTGCCAATGTTTTAAAATGCAAACGTGTAAGGACTTCTACTCATGATCAGTTGGATAAGGCATTATTACAGTGGTTCAAGCTTCAGTGCGACTGGAGAATACCCCTTAATAGCCCTCTGCTACAAGAGAAAGCAAACCGTTTTGAAGTGAGATACAAAATCGTTAATAGTAAGATTGCTGGCGAGTCAATGTCAGTTCAACAAAGTGATGTAATCGATTGGTTAGAACAAGTTTGGCCTACTCTATGTGCGCAATTTAGAGATGATAAAATTTTTAATACAGATGAAACCATTGGATTATGAGAGCAATCGAAGAGCCCGGATGACGGCTGACATTTTTACCAAATGGGTATGCGCATGGGATCGTGAACTTACGAAAGAGAACAAGCAAATCCTGTTGTTAGTTGACAACTGTCCAGAACATCCCCACATTACAGACTTGAAAAGCATAACCCTGATGTTTTTGTCTCCAAACACGACATTAGTGTTGCAACCCATGGACCAAGGGAGTTTTCAAGCTTTCAAATCGTATTTTCGTAAAAATCTTGTCCTGAAAAGGATCTAGTTTATAGACGGCTGCGCGAGCAGTAGTGTTGTGTATCCAAAGATCGCTGTTCTTGATGCTATTCTAATGATTCAAGATGCCTGGAACCAACTCAAGCATAGGACAATTTTCAAATGTTACAAACACGCTGGTTTTGTGCGAAACAATGTAGAATGTAGCATAACTTCAAACCCAGATGATTTCAACGAAGAACACGACGTGCCGCTGAGCATTTGGACGAGGGTTATTGATATGCATCAGTTACCCATAACAAATGAGGACTTTGATGATGTGTCGATGATGCTGTCGCAACATGTGCGGAACCCTCTTTTGAAAACATTGTAGAAAATATAATTCCCAACGACGGGAAGAGCAAAGATAATGACGGTGATGATGATGCACAAGATGAGATTTATCCATCCTCGAGTGTGTCTGACCCTAAGTCCTAATTAAAGACGGAAAGAGCGGGCTGCGATATCCGCAGTGTTCGCTCGCGTTTATGAAACGGGCGATGTATGACCATGTGTCCTATTTGAAGTCATTCGTTGAAACGAATTTATTGCGAAAATATGTCTATAAATTATAAAATTATGTTGTTAGCAGAAAGTCCTGCATTGAAATATATCTATATAACCAAGAAACAACAACCCAAATGACGCAGAAAATGAACACATTGCATATATAGAATGAGAGAGAAATTTGGTGAATTTCATCATTTATATAGAAAACTACTCTGTGATCCGAGATTATTTCAGCAGTATACAAGGATGTCAAGAACTACGTTCAATTATATCGTTGAAGTAATTAGAGAAGAATGCATGCATCACACTACAAATTTTAAGAAGCCGATATCGGTAGAGGAGAGGTTGATAGTAACAATCAAGTACGTAATTTCACTTGTAAATAACTTTAATTATAAAATAATCAACCCCACTGAACATTGCATGAAAAAATTAAAAATATTGGTGAAAATTATGAAACGTCCCGTATTGTGAAGTTCCTGGGTTCGGCGATGTATACTCAGGAGGAGATAGTACTGGAGTAGCTGAAGGGTGTACTGGAGTAGCAGGAGATAGTACTGGAGTAGCAGGAGGTAGTAGTGGAGTATTTGAACTGGATGAAGAATAACCCACATTTGAAGTCAGATTAGTTTGCTGGGGGTCTAATGCGCTTATTAAAATCGTTTGAAATTAATTTCGGACGCCCAGTTTCTGAAGCGGTTGTAGTTTTTGAAAGTACAAAATTTCTTGTTCGACGGGCTCAGACTGAGACAATGTGGTATGTACAGGTTCATCGGTAATTTGCGTTCATCTTCACTCTCGTCGGTATTTTGAGTCGAGTTTTGAGTATTGTCATTCGCTTGGCTTGATCCTGTAGATTACTCACAGTATTCCTGGGACGAAAAACGTCTTTCAAAAATAACATCTGCTAAAATAGCTCCATTTCCCGGTATATTCAGAGGCAGACTCTTACGACGCTCCCGATTTTCCGTTGGTAACTTGATTTAGTTCCTTTTTGAAGTGATCCCTCAAATGTTTCCACTTATTTTTTGCTTCGTCTTCTAAAAAAAAAAAAGAAATATTAGAATAGTAATAGCACTATTATTTTGATATTTATTATATTAAGTTATTATTTAATTACATCATCCAAAAGGTATACATGTTCATAATCTATTAATTTTTTTTCTTTCAGGTATCTCGCTACTGGAGTATCTTTTAGGCAACTAGCTATTACTTTCCGTATTTAAAAGACTGCTGTATGGGCTACCTGGCACACACGCCGACCGGTGATCGTCGCCGGTAAAATACCGGTGAGCAGCCGTCCACTGCCACTATATCGCCGGCAGTACCGGGAAGTAGTGGCGTACGTGACTAAATACACTCTTGCATACCTACCGGTTTTTTACCGACCATTACAGTCTCGACTGCTCGGTGAAATTGTAGTTACTATGCATTAACTTCGTTTTGGTAGTGCGTGCTAATTACGACAACAAAGCAACTGATTGTTTTACCGATAAAAATCCGGTGAGTGTGCGAGCACCCGCTACCAATAAAATATCGGCCAATTTCATACTGGCCGTCCAAAATCGGTGTATGTGCAACTAGCGTTACGCTAGTGTGTGCAAGAAGCGTTACGCTGGTTCAATTAGGACATGGCGTGAAGCTCTGAAGGCTGCGGAAACGCTCAATGTGTTTGTTCAGACTAACTTGGATGATGATGTTATGAAAACAATGATGTCGCGAATGCTGTACGAAATTCTTACTACCGAACACAAGTTTGTCAAAAACAAACTCAAATAACAGACTTTCTACGTCTGCATTGCGTGTATATTTTATTTCTTTGTATTACAGTACATAATGTAAGTACATATGTTTGTACATTAGGATATTCAAGAACTATTAAAATAAAGCATATGTGATTCATATAAAATGTTTTATTCACCTATCGATCAGCAATCCGAAGAGATAAATGAAAGACTGATGAACAGATGTACACTTAACTACCACAAAATTAATCCGTTTTGTGCGTCGACCGGTTAGTACGACATAGTATATCCGGTCCCTTGAAGGTCGTTATATCCGGATTCTACTGTATCTGTATATGTGAGTTGAAGAATGCGTATGAGTATATCTGTGTATATGCAAATATTGATTTAAATTGAAATTTCGATTTTTTATCTCATGAAGTGACGTAGGAATGAAAAAGTACGAGTAAAAATGATATGATGAAGCTAAAAATTGAAAAATTAGGACAAATGACTTTTTTGAATTCAATAATCATTTTTTATACAGTTGACTCAATGTCTTCTTTCAAAACTTCCTAAGATTAGTGAACAACTCAAAGATTTTTTTTATTTGAATTCATGAACACATTCTATATTTATGTATTATTCGACAGAGACAATTTCAAAACAGAATTTCTTCATTCGCAGTCTTCATTTCGTCAAAATAGTACTCCATTAATGGACCTTTTCTAATGAAAATAATTGATATTTCATGATCCTAAGTAGGAGTGCAAAAATAATGGCTCCATAAATTGATTATATAAATGTAAATTCCTTTATGGAACTAGGTATCGATAGTGAAACCTATTGCAATTGTTGCAGTACAATATTAGTGCGTAAATACAATCACTTTATTTCATCAACGATCAAGGGAAAAGTATCGAACCCGTATTCGGTACTGGTTCATGAACTTTTTTGTATAAAAAGTAGCTTGATTTTGTGTCTAATTGATGTTTCGACTGTTTCATTGAGTGAATTATATTTTTCCTGAAACTGTGAATGTCGTCCTTTCAAGAGCAGAGGACAATTTCTTCGCGTAGAATCAGTATGAAAAATTCCTGTTCCATTCGGGTTGAAATTTTGCATACTTGTTTAGTTTTGATGAGAATGTATAGTTAGTTATATAAAATTACTCTAGATCTAAGGGACACAGGGCCGCCCATAAGATGACAGTCATTTTGGCATGCGTGTCCACGGTAGGGAATACCGGGTATGGTTGTTTCACGGGTTTGTTGGCACAGCGGCCATATTGGAAAATTGAAGAAACGAAAGAGATTATCGAACAAAATCGAAGGATCGTGAGAGCAATATCTCCAGCTTGACGTCACTTCGGTTCACTCTCATACTGTGTGAGGGAGATCCGTATATTTATTTTTTTTCCGGACGGCAAAAATAATTTTTCGTGCATTTGTGTTGAGTTTCATTTGTATACTAGAATTGTCCACATATTTATATCATTTCATGTATTTTTGATGTGACATCTGTGGTTCATGATATAACTAGCCGTTTTCATGAGTGATTTATTTCAGGGGGTCATGTTCTGAAATGTGTTTTGGGGCTGGGGTTATGTTTCGAAATGTGTTTTGGGGCTGGCTGTCTCAACTTGTCGGGAGCTGGTAGTCAAATGTAACAACCAACACCATATATATGCGTGTGCTGCATATATTGTTGGCTTTTTGAGCTTCTGCTACATACAATTTTGTTTGTTTTAGAAAAAATCATAGAAATGTCATGGCATCGTATGAAAAAGTCTGATCGACTAGTATTACAAGCAGTGATACTACGTGCTGTAAAAGAAGTGATTTTTATTAATTATTCTCGCACTCTGACAAGGTTTTGTAAAAAATTCACTGTCGAAGGGACAAGCAACACGGTGTTATTAATACCATCAACGAATATTGGTTATCAAAGGTATAGGCAAATTTTCACTGGCAAATAGAAGAGGAATTAGAAAGATATATATACTTATGGCTTCAAGTATTTACTTCGATTCGTCTCCTAAGGGTATTCGAAAAAAAAACGTTACATTTACCAGATTACATTTGCCATACCAGGCTACCAGGTTATATTTACCACAATTGTGATTTCGAAAATTCACTGAATTTTAGACTGACTAAATATAATTTCGCTAGGATGAGTATATTCAGTTTACAAGCATTGCGGCCTGATGTATATTTTTGATATTTTAGTTACCAGAAGGAAGTGATTTATTTGGAGCAAAAATGTTTTTTTCCTACAAATGAGACACTGTTTTCTCTTTTTGGATATAATTAATTAGTTAAATTATTCCACTTTCAAAGAAAATATTCATTTGAATGTTTTTTTTAACCCCTTAATTACCTATGTGACTACCTGCCCCAGATACTGTGACAACCATCCCCCACCCGGGGTTGAAAGTCACACTTATTTTCCATAAGAATTGTTATATTTCCTCTATGGATGATGTTGGAGAAAAAAAAATATTTTTTTTCAAATGAGTATAAAAACACTAGATGAAAAATATCATTTATAATTTATAAAACAGGATATTAAAAATGCAACCCTGGTCTCCCCTACACGCAATATATTTTTTTAATATTTAGAAATGGAATTTAAAAAAACTTCAATTTGAAAATGAGTGGGATGGAATAAATGAGCTTACTGAAAAAATTCCAAATATCATGAAGAAAGTTGATCCCTCATTGAAATATATTCCCTAACCCCCATTCATACACTAATGACTATGCCCATAAAATTGACTTTATATTGCGTTACCTTCGGCAAAGACATAAAGTTTTCACTTTCAATAGTTTATGAGATATCTACAGAAATGTTGATTTTCATTTCGACTTCCGTCAGTCACTCTGTTATCTCTGAAACTGAGGAGTTTTGCACATCGTCTTCATAAAATGTCACAAGGAATCACTTCCAGGCACGTTATTATTAGATGGTGTCTGGATCAACACTGAAGGATTGAATATTAAAATTCATATCCAGCAAAATTTTCAAAATCTTTATATTCTCTGCACAGGAATATTCTGAAGAATTGAAACTAATTATCAGTTGAGAACTCTACCACATGTGAATTATTCGCACATTCAGTGAAATTCGAGAATAAGCATACATATTAAAATGATATCATTTTTGGTATCAATTTTGAAACATCTACGTTGGTTTCTCTTGTTTTTACAAAATATTAGACCCCGTGTAGAGGTTCAAAAGTTAGGTGGAAGACCAACTAGAACTTGGTTACACTTGGACAACATAAGTTAAATTTCACATTTTGTTTTTTATAAAATAGAAAGAAAAATATACAATGAATGCAAGATTAGGAGGACCAGCATGCAAAATTCGGAAACCTCAAGTCGGGTAAAATGGGAAAAGGTTGATCATTTTGAGGTTATTTCAATGTTGCAGAATTAACTAATCAAACGATTATAGTGATATATCAGTGATGTTGTCGCCAAGAAGGCAAACTTATACTGAGTGATCCTTTTACTGATTTATATAAAAAATAAAATTGATTATGATTTCTTGGCGACGAAACGTCGAATTAAATATCTATGAACGTCAACCTGTACAGATTGAAAAATGGCAATGAGAAAGTGTCCATTGGTTTCTAATATTATCTTAAATAAAGTCAAAATTTCCTAAATTCATTCAGAAAAGCTCTATATTAAGACAATTTTTCTTATTCAATTGACTTTGTATCTTTCACGGTTTCCTGATTTTCTTATACTGGTCCTCCTCCACTTTTGTCAAGGTGGTTGAGTTAATACTGAACAACTCTAAACACAAAATGGAGGGTTCTCAAGCCTAAAATTTTTGTCAACTGTACTTTGAGAGGTAGAAGGGGAACCTTTGACGTAAAATGCACACATCAGAACAACGCGCGTTTCGCTAAGTGATTCAGCATCATCAGAAAGTAGACTAAGTATTCAGATCTCCATAGATCGAGAGACCTAATGTGGAAAAAGTGTTCTCTTCAAATTAACTATACTTCTTTTCTTACTTTCCCTTCTGTCATAAAATCTGAATAATATCAATTAATCCTTTGATTTGTGAACTTGTCAAAATCTAAGACCAAAGGTTTCCTATCCTTACATTCATCGACAAGTTAAAAACAATACAGTGATAATCATCATAAACTTATCCCTATGGGATACAATATTCACCAATACATATTTTATAAAAACACTTTATATATATACTGCTACACCTATTAACTCACCTACTGAATCATTCAAATAACTGAAGACATCAATAGAGACATTCTAACATGTTGTAGTGAAAAAATATTTACAATACTTAGAATAAAAAATATATACAATGTATTTTGCACTATATTTCGTTAATTAAATATAAAATATTGTATTTGTTTCATTCAAAACAGATAGCTTCTGATGTAGCCAAAACAATAATATTATTCTCAATGTGTATTTCAAAAAAAACTCCTATTACCTTTTATTATTATACGTTTAGTAGATTCACAGCAACAGACTGACTTTAGCACTGACCCCACTCAAAAACTTTTAAATAATTTTCTGACGTGTAATCATCTTTCAAATGTGCCATTTCAGCTGACATGCCTCTTGTCATCCGTTTGAAATCAAAGAATGTCACTAACAGGAAAGAATCATTCCAAATATTGTTTGAATCTTATTTGAGGAGATCCGCGAGTTATTCCTGGCATTTATGGTTGTTCACTTCCCCGGAATCAAAAAATGTTTCAAAGTCAATTAAATAAGAAGAGAAAATTACTAAATTTGCCCAGAAATGTTACTACGTTTGAATAAAAATATCGTCCGGTTTTATCCAACTTATCGGTAATACTTATTATAAAATTTGCCTTTATACAATGTTTTATGTATACTTACAAAATATATAATAAAAACTGTTCTCAAAAAGTTGGATACATTCTCACGTGAATTTTTATTCCAACGCATGTATGTGTAAATTTAGTAATTTTCCTTTTCATCTGATCAATTTCATAAAGTTTTTTATTCCAAAGGAAAGAAAAAACAGAAATGCCAGGAATAAGAAGCATCTCAATCTAGTTGGACCAATTGTGATACCATTAGAATGAAAATCCAGAGCATCCCAGCTGATGCTAAACAGCTTTTATAATTACCTGTGAAAGTGAAACTGGGACTCCACTTCAATAACATGGGTAGGTCAGTAGAGAGCTGCCATCACGACGCCAACTCAAATGAAGAATACTTACTCTGCAAGTATCAGGTAATGGCTGAAAATGTCTTAATTTTCCTTGGGGTAGCACCAATACTCTCAACTACTTTTCAAAGGTGAAATAAAAAAAATTGCATTTCTTTTTATGGGTTTATGAAAGAGATTGACAAATTCATGTTGAGAAATCAATTAGTAACGAAGTAAACTAAACATTTGGAAAAATACATACACCAACGTTTTATGAGTTCTGTGATTAATTGAAGTGAACCACTGTCGTACAAAGAGTCTCCTTGTTCAATATTCCTCACAATTAGGAACTCGCAAAATGTAGCAGTTAGAAAATATGAAATGAAATATTTGGCAAAAGCTAATCTACAATCTCAGTCAAAAAATTTTTAAATGTACCAAATCATTTTTATTCATTCAAACTTCTGAACTACCTTCAGCAGCCTCCAAAGATAGTTCGAGCAAGTACTAATAATATGGAAGAATACTAATACCAGTATTCAGTATTAAATTTAATTCACTAAAGGCTTTTACAAATTCTTTAATATTTTCATTATATAACAGGCATATAGATATAGAATTCATGTTTCCATCACTTTCAGAAGTAGGATCTTTTTCACTTTGTTTCCACTAAACGTTTGATGATTTTTTTTTAAGAAATGTAAAACAAACCTTATTTAATCTTCATATTGAAATTTTTTTTGACAACTTTATGAAATATTCTGGATACCTCAAAAATTCTTTCCACTACGGCATGCAAGAACCAAATGGCAAGAATAGAAAAAATGATCACCGTCTATATTGACTTACAAAATTTTCCATTTCAATAATACATTTTCTCAACTTATCAGAAGATAACGAAAAACAAATGTATTGAAGTTATGTGAATTATGTATAAAGAATACTGTCTCTGAACAAACCTTCTTTTCTCTTCAATTTATTTTCAAATCTTTCTATAAAAAACCATAAACAACAATGGTATCACTCATTTAATGCACCATTAAGAGTAGGATCAAGAACTGAAAGAGCTGCTCCAATCAAATGAATAGATCCCGTTACTAAAATATCACAGTCATTATAACTAATTTCTAGAAATTCTACAGCTTTTGAGAAGCTAGGCTTAACACAGACAGTTTCCGATCTTTTTTCAAACAATTCCTCCAGGGTCAGCCACTTCAATCGGTAAGCTTCACAACGTTGCAATTGCTTGTCTTCTGGTAGCTTGAAGTCGGCTGTATCTTGAATAAATTAGTATCAAATATAAAAAAATAAAAGAGGGCGCCCATGCAGTTAGCTTAAATTAAATTTTGTTTTCGTATGATTAGTCGAGATGAACCTGCAATTATCATTATTAATGATAGATATTGTAATGCCGCAGTCGTTGCGTATTCATGCCACTGGACGCAGCACTCTGAAGTGTTAGGCGAACTTAAACGAATAAACCAGAGGCTTGAAGCACTGACGAAGTTACTGGAATGTTTATTCTGACTATAAATATGGGCGCATCGATAAAGACTAGTTCGTAGATTAGTACCAAGAGCCGTTTAAAACATGCAATTAGTAAAAAAGTGAAATAAGTACAATAATTGTAAAGTGAAGTTTATTAAATGAGATAGTTTAATTTGATTTAGCATACCATCCATTATCAAGAGCCCCCATAGCGTAACATAGGTCACAGTGCTGAAATAAGTAGAAGTACTGAAGAAGGGAAAGTGAAGGGGGTACAGTAAACACATCAGCAAATAATTCCAAATGACGATGAAATGTGTTGTAATAGAGTTTTTGGCAAACATTCAGGTACGACCAAGCACAAAAACTACAAGAACAGGTGAAAAAATTACCGAAAAAAAAGAGGGAACAGTCGACCAGGAAATTTTACAGAAAAGCAACAAGGCATCAAAAGAAAAGAAGAACAAGAGACTATGTTAAAACAATTAGAACAATAAAGCTCGCTGTCCGGAAAGGCACAGGCCCGTACCAAATCTCAAAACAGACACTGAAAGCTCTCCCAAGAATGGATTAGCGACGATGATGAACATTAACATATCCCATATTCCCACCCCGACAATAATCAGACAATAAAGCTTGACCCCTTCGTTAAGCAAAGTATTGGAACTTGTCATCCTGAAAAGATTTGGAACACCAGAACAGAACATCCTAATGGACTAGCAGTTTGGATTCAAGTCGAAAGTCCTGTCCTGAGAGTGGTCTACTATGCAATTAAAGGTTTCAACCTGGGTTTCACTGTAGAGATATTCATCAACGTTTCCAAGGTGTTCCAAGGGTCTGGCACGACAGACTCGTGGTCAAAATGGCAGATGAGTCTAATCAATTCTTTTCTGGCTGATTGACGATCTGAATGTAGAGTAAGACCAAGAACTTTCCACCAGGCGACTTCTTATTTCTTATACCTCTTCTTTGTGTACACAGCAGACGTGCCCAAACCAAAAAACAACCTCAATAAGTTGTCTCTCTACACAGACGACACAGCTCTCCTGACCAAATCTACCAGCCATGCGATACTCACAGGGTGCCTGCAAAAACAGACGGACAGAATAGAGGAGTCGATCAGTCTCTGGAAGATTTACATAAACCTCGACAAGATTCAGCCAATATTAATCACCCGTAGGATGGCGCAAACTGAAGAACACATCGACTTCAATGAAAAGGACATTCTGTGGACAACAAACGAAGCAATATACCTCCCACATACATGTCCAACTGATACATGACACGCCCAAAAGATGCATCTGCCAAGATCTACACCCAATACGTGGAGGTTCTCCTGAAAAATCGCGATGAGAACATCTTAGCAAATTTGAACTCACCCTAACCCTGTGTGATCTCCACGATGCATTGAACAGGGACGATCCCAGAATGTGGAATATGGACCCCCGATGAACTGTGAACAAGTCAGAAGAAATATGGTGATCTGAAGCTGGTTTAGAGTTGGCTTGTTGTACGGTATAGCTGTCAGAGGATTCTAGGCTTGGTGAGATGACCTTCGTGATAACCTATCGAATCACAGGTGGAAAATCCCTGATGAGGCAAAATTGTATCTACTGATTGTATCAGATCACACTTTGACGTCAATAGGACTCGAAAACAAGTACGAGAGGTACTACTGGGTAAAGTCTACGAGTTTGTTGAAGAAACTATAAAACGAGGAGAAAGTTCATGATCTCATGAGGAAATGTCTACAGATTACCGGCGACTGAATGAAGAAGTTAGTAAAGCCACGGAAACTAGAAGCTCAATAACTCCGCGGAGCCAACTACTAGTCTGCTGCAATGATAATGATCTTTACAGCTGATTTTGACAGCATAAGACAGGCTACTTACTTGAGACGATGTTACATGAAGAAAATACATTGTTACAACAATATATTGTCGCGTCACATCATTTTAATAAAAAAAGTAGTTGAATTTGGTTAAACATACCCACAGAGACGTAATAATATTTTTGAAAACTGAGTTACCTGATCTATCATTTTCGCCTCCTACATTTGGTATGAAAATAACAGCATCAAATTCACATTTGCCCAACTCCTTGAAAAACATTTCCGGGTCACGTTCCCCAGTAATATTGAATATAAGACATTTCTTCACATTACGTATACTGGTGTGAGAATAGAACCAATCTCTACAAACACAAATGCTGTCGAAAGTATGAGCGCCGTCCAGGTAAAATCTAAAATTATGAATTGGATGGTAGATTTTATGATTGAAACATTATCGATTCTCGAGATAGTTTTTCAAACCAACTACGGTCATTAATCTTTAGAATTAACAGTAATGAAACACAAACAAAACTAGACATACCTAAAGCCTTTGAAATGTTTGATTTCATATCTTCCAGGCCATCGAGTTTCTCCTATGGATTGTTTTGCTAGTTCCAGTGAAAATATTTTTTTCTTACTTTTGTCTGAAAAATTTCACAATTTATAGTACAAAACTAGTTCTGAGAAAAGCACTCATATCTTTAAGTGATTGTAATGTCACACTTATAAAACAAAACATGAAGAATCAACAAAAAATCAAAATTGACCAACCTCTACTGATAAAAGCTTCAGTTAACGCTAGAGCTAAGCTGGCATTTGTTCTCCGAACATGTGGGGGCATATATGAGTTATTCTCCAAATAACTGTTCTCTTCCACAATTTTAAAAGAGCACTAAAAATATATAAATTTTCAATTATCTGTTTTAATAAAAAAATATCAGTTCATTACTTTTCGTTCTAAACTTCGATCCTGAAATACTTGTAACACGTTTGGCGGCTGTTTAGTGGAGAAAGCCAAACATCCTTCTTTCATTATACCACTTTTATTCCATGCAATAGATTCCAAAGAATTTCCCAACAATGAAGTATGATCCATATCTAAAGGGGTGATACCCACAACAGCAGTATTTCTTTGACAAATAAAATATTTCTCAGTTTTTAAAAACCTAATAGTCAAGTCAAGTCAAATATGCTTCATTGTCCAAAGTATAAACTTGTTAACAAAGTGAATCATGTATAAATGAGTTTCACTATATTAAAGTTAAACTATGATTGAAGGGCAAGATAAAATATGAAATATACTGTTTCAGAATTGGGATACATGGTGTCAGAATATATGGACTAACGGAGTCTCTCAGTCAAAAAATCAAAACTCTGCTCTACTTTGCCAAGGTTTCACTTCTAATGGGAAGCTTTTTCAGGACCCATAATTTACTGAGTTGTGGATTTTTTTGCCATTGAATAACATTACAAATCACACTTACAGTAAAAATGAGTAAAAAAAAATTAATTGAGCATATAATAAGACGAAAGAAAGGTAATATAGATTTTTTTTATTTGACAAATGTCATACCTTCATATAAATGACATTTTTCAATGGGCATGATGGTTTGATAAACTTTGACTCTAAAGAGAGAATTGATTGATACAATTTTTATTATTATCATTATGTTTTTTGGTGTAGTTCCAGTAGGTTACTGTATATACTGCTGAGATTATCAATGTCAGTTTTCTTATTTATACAATCAGAAGACTTATTAATTTCAACCATTTCAAGAAAAAGGAAATTTTGAGATCTTATGGTATTACTATTGATAAATTTTAAGAGCATTTTTGAATTTTTTATCATACATTCTGACCTAATATTCTTCATTTGTTAGTTATCTTTGTACTCGTTTTTAAATCTGTATTTGGTTTTCAATTATTCGTCATGACAACTAGTGATATATTATATTATCCACTTTTCAAAAACTACATCTTACGATTTGATCTCCACAAACGTTGGTTTGTGGATATCAAATCGTTTGTGGAGATCAAATCGTGAGGTGTAGTTTTTGAAATTACTATGGATCTTCATCAAGTAACGGCCGAATCAATCAGAAAATTATCCAATTTGTCTTTGAGATGTAAATTTTCTTCATGGCAATAAAGTATATATGATGATAACAAATATCACACAAGTCATAATTTCTAAGGCATTTCAGAAATTAAAATGGCTGTTAGTAATAACTGATAACAATATTTTTCACTCACTATACTACAGATTCAAAATATATCACGGAGATATTTGAGCAAATTTTCATTTCTGATTCAGAAAGTATTATTCAAAATTACTATTATTGTTAATCATATAAATTTTATTCAAAAATAATGATCAGGGTATAATATTTTTCACTCATAAAAAAAATGTTTGATAAAAATTTAATAATTTTCAGATGGAAATTTTGATTAGATTTGATTTCGTTTTTTGAATTTTAAATGACTTCAAACTCTGCTTTAGATGATTCTAGTTATTTTCAAATATAATTTACCTTATGATATTTGTGCAATCATATTCCCCTCCGATACCAACTTCGATTATTGCAACATCAACTTCATGTTCTAAAAATACATGGAATGCAAGAACAGCCAAAAATCGAAAATACAAGGGCATATCTGAAGCATCCACCTACAATTTGAGAAAATATAAAAACTATAAAAAATATCAGTGTTAATACCACTCAGTACATAAAAATCCCAAATAATTAAAAAAAATTCAAGGCTGAACTTATTTTAATAAAGAATTAAATTTTGCAAACATACTTATGTATTATTATATTTCAGAAAATTTACATGAAAAGATATATATATATATATATATATATATATATATATTATAATTATTTTGAATTTCATCACAGGAACGAACATTTCATCCATCAATTTGGTCCAATTTGGTACATTTGGTACTAAACTCAAGAAAAACAAGTTTTGAAATTTCTACAAACTATTACATCTGTTACTTTAACAAAAGTATTATTAGAGAAAATAAGTTATTTGGAAGATATTACTAGAATACTATTTTTGTGAGGTTGAAGATTTGACTTCCTGCCTATGAAGTTCTTCATTGAAATGTTCTCACAAAAAAGTATAACTCTGGTACCTCCACCGATTGTTTGTGCAATTATTAAGCACTTTGATACCAGCTATTCTCACATTAGGCTTTCACTAATCAGTTAATAACTCTTTCATCAGTCTTTTCAACTTCTTAGTTCTACTTTCTAAAATAAATACACACATAAATTTACTGATTGGTTTACCAATTCTGAGTATAATTTTCCATCAAATTACTAATTTTGAATCTCGATGATACATTTTCTAATACATAATTATCACACTGGTTTCTGAAGAATAACTTGAGATGGAATATTTGAATGGAAGTATTGTGTAAATGTGATGTTGAAAACACGTTATAATTACTATTCCAAAACTTATTACACCCTACTTTCATAATTTATGCCTTTAGGCATAATATTTCTGTTGTTTCACATAATTGTTTTCGTTAAAGTGGATGAACCTCCATGAAATGTTTATTCTCTTGGTTTAATAAAAGTACTTCTCTCTCTCTCTCTTTTTCTGAATATGTTTGATGGAATAGACCAATACATGTTGAAAATCCATAACGTATTCAAGAAACACTATATTATGAGAATTTCACTAAACGTGTTTCGCTATACAATAATTTCCTCAGGCTTATCTGAGATAGATAGATAGATAGATATTTATTCATGCCATTACACAAAGTGTTTTTACATACGTCAAATCAATAATTTGATAAACTCAAAAGAACACACACATACATGTACACCAGACAC
>WOGO01002741.1:0-15356 GCA_015342085.1 Leptinotarsa defecta | reverse complement strand
CTGTATTGTATCAAGTACTACATAGCACTGTACTACTTATATCTGAATTGGGCTTGCCCGTGTATATATAAATAAATAAATAAACTATTTACCAATTTAAAAGTTAGAAAAAAAATTCACAAAATCATTTAAATGAACATGTAATAGAATCAAATTACCTAAGTTTACAAATCAACTAATTACTAATTTCAACATTAGTAAACAAGGAAATTATTCAATTATATTAGGTGACAAAAGGCTAGATCACACCATGCTAGGAATCATGCGTTAAAAGGTAAGACTTCGTTAGTTCTTAGCTCGTGCAAGTTTCGACTTTTGAGAGTTGTTCATAAGGGTGCAACACTGGTTAACGGAAAATAGATTTTAAACAGATTTTAGACACAGTAAATGTTTCGAATTCTCAAATCTACTGATTTCCAAGCATTCCAAATATAACATGTCATAGTCATGATTGAACTCATGTTCCTCTACCAAATAAATGGTTTGCAAATGTGGAATTAGTATTCACATTCAAAAAATGCTTCTATGCTCTTTTATTCTTAAAAAAAAAGATTCTCTCAGTTTGGCCAATATAAAGTTTTGGGCAAGAACCACAAGTCAACTTATTTTCTCCTGATGAAGTTTTGTTTTTGTTCTTTATAAATTTGCTTCCATTATCATTTGTTCCAGCCATGTCTAGGCCTTTCTTTTTCAAAACACGAGGGATATTATTCTAGTCAATATCTACCTCTGAAGCTTTGCTGACAGCTATTTGTTTGATAAAACTCAGTTCTCTATGAAAATTAATTGCTGACAATGGAATATTCAATAGTGTGTGTGAAGCATACTTTGAAAAATTTACTGAACTTTTCACTGTTTTCCAGATTGAAGTTTTTATTCTTGAATTCAATGGAATTTACTACCGAAATATACAAAAACTTCTCACAGTAGCGAAACCAAAAATTGTTTTAGAGTTTGAATGAAGTTCAAAACCAAGATTGGCATTCAGACTTTAAAAGTTCAAACCAGGTTTACTTAGTGTTTCAGTTTTGATTTTATTCAGGGTCCAATAGCATGCAACAGGTGGAAAGTTCAAAAATATTATTTTTTGAACATATGTTTTTGAATCGTATCTACATACCTACTCCAAACAGCTAAACTTCAGCTGCATAAAGAGGGCATAGCCATTACAAGATTCACAAGAGGAGATAAAATTGATAGGTACTTCTTAAATGTTAGAAAGAAAAACAAAAAGTTTACAGTACTCACCATCTTCTTCATTATCAATAGATACGCCAGCTTCTGAATAATCAGAGACACCAGAACAATTGTCATTCATTTTTTGTTAGTATATTGTACAAACTACTTTGTAAAATAATAATTTAAATGGATGCCTCTCGCAAAGTTATATGCCGGGTAAAATACAGGGATCGCAGATCAGTCACAGCTCACAACAAATAGGTGAAATACTATAAAACTATTTTAATTTATCAAGGTTCCAAATAATACCCACACAAAACAGAACATCGGCCACCGGCCTCAACCTCAAATAAATTCAAATAAGGTAAACTCAAACTGTAAACTACATTCTATGTTGCCCTCATTGCTTGCCACTTGCCACTCATTTCATCTGCCAACTGTCATTGCAGATGTTAAATGTGTGAAAAATGACATATCAAGGATAGCGGACTTTTCTCAGGATGGTTAAATCTCTATTCTGCAAAATAATCCAGGTTGTGTTAATTAGGGAAGCTATAGATAGACTATGCTGTAGACGACCCCTCCCGATATAGAAGGCCCCGACACTCTGTCGAATGAGGCCCTCTCATGTCCCCCGTTAACGGACAAATAGCTTTTTCATCCATCCCACCCCAGCCAGGTAGGGGTATCCCGTGAAGGGCGGTACTGATGTCTGAGGACTTCATACCGTCATCCCCTCAGTCATGAACCCATTTGTCCTTCTTCGACAAAATTCAACCGAAAAGGTAAGGGAGCTGAGCTCCATCCCCAACTCAAGACTTTGGTCAGAGTAATCCAGGTTGACCTGACAAAATGAAGGGAGGTAGAACTTCCTCTCCGATCGCGATATGTAATGTGTAATGAAATAAATATAGCAATGAGGAAATAAGGAAAATATAGGTGCTTGAAGCAGGATAAATACGATCAATCGATGGATGAAAATGTAACCATGTTATATTATTGTCAAAGCTGTGTTAATGATCATAGTAACTGAGCCTGTCTAAAGGGAGAAAGGTAATACATAGATATTACTGTCGTTGAACTTAAGTCGGGTACAGACCAAACTAGCAAACATACCACTGAGCTCGAATGATGTCTAAATTGCTGAAACATTTTTGTGTGTATATAATTGCCAACGCAGGGTTACGAAGTGCCAAAATTATTTTAATCAGTGTTTCAAAAAAATGTTATATCAAATCAAAGATTATGAACCATTATCAATGGATAAACCCTGAGCTCAGTAGATATGAAGAATTTCAAGACAGGAAACTGGTTAATTAGTGATGTATGTATTATAAAAGTCGAAACAGTTGTCAGGTCTCGTCCCTGAATGCAAAAAATAAAACTTCAACCAATATTTGTGGGAGAGGGAAAATTATGTATCTTAAGCTTCATTCTATGCCGACACCCCATGAGAATAATTGAAATGGGCACAATACAGAGGAAGCGTACAGAATTATTCGGTCTATCATTTGTGACCCAGACAACAAAACGTGACATCAATAACATTTTTGACAGAATCACTTTTAGGTTATGAAGTCTGTTTACATTTGTCAACGCTTGCGTCCAATATTTTTTTGGTTATTTCTCTGAAAAGGCCGCCTGAAACTGAAAGTTAGGAAAAACTATAAAATTCAGTACTTCTAAATATTTTAATTTCATACTATCAAAAAATGGGCGAAAACATAGGAAATCAACTATCGGCAGTTGAAGCGGAATTATATGATAGACAAATACGGTTGTGGGGAATAGAATCTCAAGAAAAGTAAGTGATAATCTGAGTAAGTAGAATATAAAAGAACTTCAATCTTTACCAGTTAGTGAATCTAAAAGTTCAGGATAACATTTGGTTAGCCGATGCCAAATCAAATAACTTGAAATACTGTGAAGTAAGAAATGCATATCAATATCAGGAAAGTATGTATGCTGCTTCAATTATATTTATATGTATAAACCTTATCATAAATCTCAATTTACTCAAATATAGTAATCCTTTAAGATAAAACCGCCCATCGGTTGACACTACAATATTTTAATTTTTGGTGAAAAAAAAGAAGTAACTTCTGCATTATCAAGAAATGTTGGCATACACTTGATTTAGTGACACCAATCGTCAAAAATATGGTATATATGGTATTATTTTTCTAACTATATTTCACTACTGTTTAAAAATTCAACAGTGCAAAATGAGGGCAGTGGAGATTCAAAAGAAAATCTGTGAAAATTTAGTGTTTACATAATGCTGTGATATATCGACAGACCAAAAATTCACTAATAAATCATGATTTCAAAACTTAAGACATACAATATTATAGTATACAATGTCAAATGGAGTGCTTTTGTTTTCACTAGAAAATTCTACAAGTATATTTGTAGTTATCCTAATTAGATTCATACCTTATTTTGTCGTTTAATAATTCTTGGGATTTCGTAAAATGTTTGAAAACTTATTGGAATAGTTCACTGTAGTTTTCACTATGATAAGTTTACAAAACTACGATACATCTAAACAATTATGTAAACCTTTCATATCGATACAGTAAAGTGTATAAGTATTCAGTTTTGATATAGATTTTCATCAAGTATCGGCCAGTTCCATTCAATTTCAAAATTTTTTTGTTGAAAAAGTCAAATAAACTTATTGTCAATATTCTACTTTTTTAAACTTTTGGTGATAAACATTTTTAACAAGCTTTTTCATTCTTTTTTTTCAACACTAGTTCTTTTTTTCCTGCTGATAAATATTCAGCTGACTCATATTTTTGGTTATTGAAACACTTGAAACCTTTACTAAACTACGTATATTGATGAGAACAACTTGTTTTATGTAAGAGGGTTGAAAACGTAGTGGTTCCCAGTTTTCTGGTATGTTGACAATATAAAATGCCCGTTAAAGTCATAGCCTTTCTGCACCAATCACTTTCTAAGCTCGGTAATCTTAAAAAAAGCTTCTTAGCATGCATACTTGAAACTTGAAGTGAGAAAGTGGACTGTATTAATGAAATAACCTTGGTTCAGTTTTGATAACCATCCAATTTTTCTTCGTGTAGTTTTTCTGATAATAGTAATGCCAGTTGTCTCAATGTCTGAAATGAAAAATTTCTTGTTTGTTCTCTGCATGTAAGTTTGTTACAAACAGGAGAAGTTATTTATATATAGATCAGTATAAGTTTCGAGACAATATAAGAATGAATTGACCTTTGGGGATATGGATGAAACAAATTGTATAAATAATATAACATTTGAACAAGGAATATAGTTAAACATTAGTAAATGCTCATATCAAACTCAAAAACAATATATACTTAAGTGACTGAAATTGGACGCATTTGAAATAATTTTAATAATTCATAGCTTCAAATAATTTTTAGCAATAAATTATGAACATTTCTTTACTAAAGCATGATAATTGATTTCAGTGCTGGAGTAAATAATTTGATGTTCTGTATTGTATGCAGTGACTTCCGATTTTTTCCTAATCTCATAAATTAAACCGTGTTAGGAATCACACGTTGAAAGATAAGACCTCGTTAGTACTTAGCTCGCACAAGTTTCTCAACTTCAGAGAGTTGTCATTCGTATGAGGGCGACAGCTGATTAACGGAAAAACAGATTTTAAACATATTTTTTTTTAAACTGCAAGGGGTGTTTTACTTTCACTTTGTAAAAATAACTCTCATTTTTTTCATTATTTCGACGCGCTTTTTACCCAACAAGTAAAGTAAAGACGTTTGAATTAATCCGGAGGTTGATACACCAAAGCAAATATTACACCATCCCCTTTTCCAAAGTCCATATTACATTTGAACTATCCCCAAATATTTCAATATTAATAACCTTTGAGACTCATAAGAGTTTAAACAAATGTTTGATATGTATGAAACTTGAAGATCATAATGGATTACTCATCTCTTTTGCTTTGTACTTTTCATATGAATGGCTTTAGGAGTGGTTTCATCTTTGAAATAGTCAGCTAAACCGATTTTATTCAATCATCATTCTCAACATGTTTCAGATTGTCAAGCATTGATTATCTTACTTTAACTGCAAGTAATAAGCTACAAAGTATTGTAGATAGCAATGTTCATTTAAATATCTGATGACATTGGCCGATGTTTGATGGAAATATGTAAAACACATTCAATAATATTCAATAATATTCAACTGTGATATTTTACAAAACAGTTTACTGTATTATAATTTCTTCAGGTGTGTTTGAAGCAGAGTATTTATATGAATTTATTTCACCCAGTTTATAGCAATTTTTTTTAATTTCAATTGTTTCAATAGACTGAGAGCATCAAATGTTCTTCTCATTGGAATCAGAGCCTTGGGATCCGAGATTGCCAAGAACATTCTCCTCTCCGGAATAAACTCCCTGACAATTCTGGATGACGGAGTAGTTACTAAAGAAGAGCAAGTTAAAAACTTTCTTTTATACCCAGATAGCATTGGAAAAAAGGTAAGCCTATAAAATTATTTCTTTTTATTTTTCATCATTCTCACTTTGGGTCTAAAATCTTTCAAATAATCAAAAGCATCATGTGGTAATATAGGCATGCACAAACTAGGTCTTCCCTTATACAGGTGTTGTTTCGAAACAGATTTGGGCACAATTTCTTTGATAGATTTTTTTCTCAGTCCTGTATCATCGGCGGTGAACTCCAGATTTCTTCTTATATTTCTGATTTGTTGTGCTTTCTTTGTATTTTCTTCTTTCAAGTTCTCCAATTCAACAGAAAGGGTTTTCAGTTCTTTCATTGAACTTTCCATGTCCCGAAGAAGTTCTGGTTCAGTTAAGAGGCCCGACTCTTCCCTCAGTTTGTTTGTCATGAGTCGATAGTGATCTCTTTCCTGTTTTGCACCATTCAGTTGTGCTCTCACCTGCAATTAGAAAAAAAATCAACGGTTAAAATTTTATATAGCTTCGATTATTTTCAAGGAGGGGTTTTTCCGGGTTTGTGGGTCGTGCTCGGCAGGTTTTAATGCCTGAAGTTTCATCTACGGCTGCACAAGACATTTTCAAGGGCGATGACGAAGTATTCTAAAGGATCTTTCATTGAGCACTTCCTTTCTTCAAATTTAAATAAAACAAAGTGTGTGAGAGAAAGATATCATCGAAATGTGTTATGCAGTTGAAAATCTATTAATGTCATTATGTGTGGAATATAACATTCCCAGAACTCTTTGATTGACTCATTCTTTAAACAACCTTCAAATCTTTAGTATATCAGTTGTCCGCTGTAAAAACCATATTCTTCACCTAGCCATCTAATACTCTCTGCTTGTGTTGTTTTATCGTGTCTAATGTTACTTGCCTGTAAGAATTATATTAGTTCATATGGTTATACATTTTAATTTTTCTTTAAAAGTCTACTTATTATCTGTTATTTGAAATTGTATTATTCTTATAATTTACTTTTTATCCACTATATTGCACCAAGTACTACATAACTGTTGCGCAGCTTGTTTTATGTGTACTTAATGTTGAATTTTAATAGCTTTATTCAACTCAAGACACAAACTATAACATGAAAATATTGTAAAGTATTATGAAATTGAGTAGTGCATTGTCTCTACCGTTGTTAATAATCTACTACTTCGTATCCCGAAAGCCGGGGTGCTAGGAACGTCCCTCTCCTCTCGACACTCACAGGGCCTGACTAAGGAGGGCGTGAACAATAGCAGCTTTTCACTTTCATAAAGTAGAGAATACTTTGTCTGACTTGTTTTTGGAATAGGAAAACGTATTTTATTATATGTTACTTGCGGGGTTATGTAGTTTATATTTTTCGGAGTTCCAACCATATTATGTTTTTTGTAAATCACTCAAACAGTTTCCAGGTAGTTAGTTTTTATTATTTTCGATTCTCTTTTTCTTTCAGTTGGAATTATTTGTGTGCTTCTGAATGTCTTTTGCCTCCCTATATAGTCTTGCATAGTAACTCGTGAGTTCTATTGAAGACTTGGGTCTCTTCAGTTGCAATAACGTGCGTACCTTATCTAAATAAATATTCCTCTACTTCTCATTTATTGGTATGCCTCAGGCCATAAATTCTTTTATTTTCAGAGAGTCGGGTGTACTTACATTGGTGGTTCCAATGTAGACCAGTCCATAGCTACCAGTGATCTGGTAAAACCCACTTCATGCTAAAGACTCACTGGAGTCCTTAGTGATATTCAGGCCACCGGAAACCATCATGATTCCTTAAAGCTGTGGATTGGTCTACATTGAAAACAGGAAGAGAAGTATAAGTATCCGGATATCTGAACATAAAAGAAACTGTCCTTCTGGGGAATACCAATAAATCAGCAGTAGCGGAACATGTACTCAAAGCAAGTTTGCACGTTATCGCATTTGTAGAATACTTAGAGTTACTTTCCAAGACTATATGGGGAACGGTAGAAAAAAGGATTCAACATTATTCAAATTCAGCTACCTGCATTTCATTGTTCTCCTATCAGGTCATTTAATTTAGCCAATAGAACATGGCCGCGCCTACCACCAATGGCATGGTTATCTCCGACCGCGAAAGTTTGAACTCTTTAAGTAATCTTGAATGTATTTAATTAGATCTCACTCAGCAATATTTGCAATAGATCACTCTCAAACAGCATTGAAAGACTAGTAAAGAATACAATTCATTAGATTAACAAGTAACTACGTTTCTGTGATGATACAGAAAACTATAGATAATTTTCCTTTTTTTTTTTCATCAACTTATTAGGGTGAATTGAATTTTGAAAAAATTTAGTATTGACCTGCAGACTTTGTATTTCTGTAGTAGACAAATCTTCTCTGATATCGTCTATATCCGAATCCAACGCAGACGACTTTTCTCTTATATGCGCCAGAATTTGTATGGTATTTTGACACTTGAATCTTAGTCTGGTGAGTTCCTCTTCTTTTTCTTCAATTTTATCTGCGTGGCTTCGATTCTCTACTTTGAGCTGCTCATAGTCCATAAGATGCAGACCTTCTCCTGTAACATCCAGAATGTTATATATTCAAAATCAATTTCAAACTGAACCATACCTATTTTGTCCAAGGCCTCTATAGCACTTTCTTTTTCTGCAACCATCTCTTTCAACTGTAGGTATTTCAGCCGCATTGAACTGACCTCTTCCATTTGAACTTTTTGACGTCGAATAAGCCTTTCAATTACTTTATCAGGTATAGGGTTTCCAGTTTTTTTATTTATGAGGCCATTTCTATAGTGGAAAACAAAACTTGAATCTGATCCTAATATTGACTTATAGATATCGGAAGGGTTAAGTAATTAAATTTATATTAATTGAAAGCATGACTAGAAGAACCCTTGGAATTCAATGGATAAAATAAAATCACCTTAGAAATTGTAGAGAATGTTCAAGAAGCCGCTAATACAAGACCAGGAAATTGTCTCCCCAAAAATTGATCTCTCCTAAAAATATACCCCATTCAAATTGTTGACATATTTGCAAAAACAAAATTCTCTTTTTTATTTTTACTAATTTCAGTTTCAGTTTATTTCGGTTAAAAAAAAAAGATACATTTTTAATAGTTGGATCAGTTCAGCCGTTCGAAGAAAAATGGTTCGCAAACTAAGCGCTTATGGCTTGTGTTGTGCTTTTCATTTTTCTTTTCACGGAATACTTTCAATAATAATTGGTATTATACGACATGTGAATTATTTCATTAAAGATGTGAAAACGGAAAGAAAAACTAAAAATCAACTGCTAATTGAAAAGAAGGAAAAAACGATAGACAAATGAAAAGCAGAGAAAGTTGGTGAAATGAATTGTTGTGTTCTGACTATTAGGTTATTTTATTAACATAGATACGTAATGCGATCAGTCAAATATAGTAGGATGATAGAACCAAGGTGCATAGTTACTTAGTAACTTACAGTTATTAGATATCTCATAAATTTAGTCCAGAGAATTATACCTACCATTTCTTATAGTGATGTGTTTTTCAGTAGACTCATAATGAATGTATAATTTGTAGTGATATATTTTTTTATATTTGCTTTATAAATTTTGAAGTTTGAAATTTCCCTTGTTTCTTTTGGCACTATATGATACAATTTTGGTGCAAAATAATATATTTTTCTTTGTGTATGGCATTTCTTGAATCGGGGTAGTGATAAATTTTGTGCGTATCTAATATCTTTTGATCTTGCCGGGCAATAGTTTGATTTATTAGAAAATATCCAAACGAGACAATAGTATGCATACAGACTTTTAACGTCAAGTAATTTGGTTTCGGTATACAACTGTTTTGTATCGAAACGCCTAGATTTTTTAAAAATGATTTTAATCAAAGAATTTTGAATGATTTGAATTTTATGCAATACATTCTCGAATGCTTCCCCCCATACTGTGATACAGTATCTAATGACTGATTCAATTAGTGAATTATATATTATTAATAAGTTTTGTTTTGTTAATATACATCTTAGATTATACATTTTATATGTTAATTGCCTGAGTCTTTTGATCATATGAGAAACATGCTCATCCATCTCATGTGCTGGTCCAAGATATTTAGTATTCTTAACCTTTTCAATACTTGGGCAGCTACATGATGTTTTTGAGCAAGTAGGTTTATGAATGTGAGTTATTTGCATATCGGGTTGTTGGTTACTTTGTAGAGAAAATGCTATGAATTTTGATTTTGAGACATTGAGGTTAAGTAGATTGTCATTTAGCCATATTTGTAGTTTTTCTAAACTCTCTTCGGCTTCGTTGTATACTTGTCGCCATGCCTTTGCTTTATAAAAAATGGCCGTATCGTCTGCATATGAGATGAGATGGCCTTTGAAGTTTCTAATATCGGCTATGCTGTTGATATACACTAGGAATAGTAGGGGTCCCAAAACTGTGCCCTGCGGTACACCAATAGAGATTTCACAAGGAGACCTGATCCTATTATAACTTTGGCGAATTTTTCAGCAGAAATTTCAAATTTGTCAAAAATTTTAAGGCCCTCACAGCTCGGTTCAGTTTTATTAATAATAATAATAAATATCTTTATATCTGCAGAATAATCGCAAAAGGATACAAAAACAGAAATAACGTCACCAGCAAGATAGATTATGTCAGACAGTATGGCTGAAGTATTCAGCAATAGTATAGGGTTCTATATTCAGTAGAATCTTATGAATTCATTTTTTGAATTCACCAAGTTTGTTCAATTGTTTGATGCTGGTAGGGAGTTTTTTGAACATTTTCATGCTTTGATAGAACGGGCTTCTTTCTATAACAGTTAGTCTGTGTTTTGGGTATACTTAGTCAAAATTTCTAGTGTTATACACATTTTGTGGTAGACTGTTTTCAAAAAGATGTTTGTTTTCCTCCAGTATTGTCATTGTCATGGAGATGACAGTGGCGTTACCTGCGGTTTTAGCAATGAAAGTCAAATATGCCAAGAGAAAACGCTCTAAATTGGCAAAAGAGTGGTTTCTAAAAAGGAAACAATTCTCTCACGTCAATTTATTGGAGAAATTGCTGTCAGAACCAGGTGATTGGTTTAATTATCTGAGAATGGATGAAGACACATACCTACAACTACTTAAGTTAGTAACGCCTTTAATCAAGAAAGAGGACACCCTCATGAGACAAAATATAACCCCCCATGAACGTCTGACAACCACTTTGAGATTTTGGGACATGTCATACCAAAAACTTTTGGAGAGCTATCTACCATGTTAAAAAAAATGTTCCTTGAATCGAGTCAATTCTTATTTTCACCATTTCTATGGTTGCCGATGAATCAATTTCCGTTCGCTTGGTTAACATTTCCTCGTACGCCTTATTCTTTTTATCTCTGTCAATATACTCGCTCGATTTGACTTTCCAGAGACATGGAAAGTTTCTGTACATTTCAATAAATTCTGTCATGAATTGTTTACTGTATTGCCTCAAATCACTCATTTTATATACACTGAATACGCACACTACTGATATTCAAAATCAACTTCGTGACTAACGGTCTGCCTACCATATATGGGCTGACTTGAAAAATCAGATCAAAACAGATTCCATTCCAAATAGAATAACTTCTTAGTCTTAATGTAGATTAAATTGAAAGGAATTAAATAGGTACTTGTTACTTAGACTACGGCATCAGTGTTTATTTTGAAATTGATTACATTACTTTCAATACTCCTATTTATGGGGGGGTCTTTATGAAAGAAATATAACTAAAAAATTATTTTAGAATGTTTGTCTGTGCGTTTTTGCAAGGAGTTTACGTACAGCACCATCTGCCCGCGAATAGATCAAGCAATAATGTCGATATATCAAGGAGTTACGTACAACGCCATCTACCCGCGAATAGATCAAGCAATAATGTCGATATAACAAGAAGTTACGTACAGCGCCATCTGCCCGCGAATAGATCAAATAAGGAGAGTTAGAAACAAACATACATACATTCAGGTGAAGCTAATAAAAGCGTTTTAATTAAAAAAAGTGCCGCGCGATCTAACAAACGACCAAAAACAACAACGAATTTTTTATTCTGAGCAGTGTTGGCAGCAAATTCACCATAAAAAACCGAAATTTATGTGACAATGGATGAAACATGGCTCCATCATTTCACACCAGAATCAAAACGATCTTCATCTGGGTGTACTGCACATGGTGAACCGACTCCAAACCGTGCAAAGACACAACAGTTAGCTGGCAAGGTTATGGTATCAGTATTTTGGGATGCGCATGGTATAATATTCATCAACTATCTTGGAAAAAACATCGGCAGCGACTATTACATAGCATTATTGGAGCGTTTGAATGACAAATTCGTCGAGAAACGCTGAAGAAAAAAAATGGTGTTTCATCAATTCGATGCACCGTGTCACAAATCAATGAAAACGATGGCAAAATTTCATGAATCGGGCTTCGAATTGCTTTCGCAGCCACCGTATTCTCCAGATCTGGTCCCCAGCAACGTTATGCTGTTCTCAGATCTCAAGAGAATAGTCGCTGGAAAGAAATTTAGCTCCGATGAAGAGGTAATCATCGAAACTGATGCCTATTTTGAGGCTAAAGACAAATCTTACTATAAAAATGGTATCGAAAAATTTTCTGACTGTTATAATCGTTGTATCGCCCTCGAAGGCAACTATATTGAATGATAAAAAGACATACCCAATTTCTTTTTCTCTTTCTTGCATGTCATTGAATAACTTGGTCAACTCTTTGAACTTCTGTTCCCGTTTCTCTTTCAGTACATTGAGTTCTTGCGCAATGGCATTCCTTTGGGTTCTATCAATTTCAACCAATTCCCCATATGTATCTAATTTCTTTCCATATTTGATTTGTGTATCGTACTGTTGGTCTGTTTCTCTCAAAACATGGGCCATATTCCTGCGTTTAAAAAATAACGATAATTTTTTTTGCAGTATGCAACTACGAATTTTTTCGTTTCTTATTTCAATATTGAGAGTGAGATGTTTCACGTAATAGGGCCCCCTATCTATGCGCTCAATTTCCTCCTCTTCTTCGACTCCTACATCCTCTTCCTCTTCTGCTTCATCGTCCATGTATACATAATATTTTGTTGAGGAGTCCACAGCATCCACCTCAGGTGCTAAACCAAAATCGCCACTGGGGCGACGTAGATCTTCTTCTTCCAATCGAAATCTCGGTTTCAAATCATAAACTAAACTTCTCTCTCTCATTTGCGTCTTGGTGCTTTTTCTTTGTTTTGGTCTAAAATAGTAATAGTGTTTCAGATGAATTAGCAACTATTGGTGACAAGTTTACAATGCTAAAAAGTCAACAGACTGTTTTCCAGCTAGTTTCAACAATGAGTATGTTTGTCGTTTGACCAGATCTGGAACAATTTCACTCAACTATTAGGTTGTATCAAAAGTTTTGTACTCTTTTATGAGTCTACTTCAGACTGTAATATCTCAGTGAATTCAATTCAATCAAAATAAAATCATCTGAAGAACAACTCGTTCAGGCCAGTGGTAGAGCGCCCGACTCACGATCGGCAGGCCGTGGGTTCGATTCCCGCCTCTACCTGATATTTTTCTCGAGAGAATTTATCTGGTTGAAGCTGGGATAATTCTGCAACCCTGTTAGGAATCACACGTTGAAAGGTAAGACCAGAACAGAACAGTCAAACTTAGCGCCATTTCAATCAGTGCAGTTTTTCCAACGCAACATAAGTCGATCAATTGGATGAAGTCGACGAAAGCCGTTTTTGTCTGGTCCTGATTGGCGAAGGTTCAACCATTGAGAAAGTTATCGAAGTGCTTGAGAAGATGGTAGTCGGTTGGCGAAATTAGTAGAATACATATTTGTTGATATATGAAACTAGAAAAGCACTTTTGAAACAGCTATAAGTTCTAATTGATACATAAGTTTGAATCAGACTTGGAAATGTATTATTTCTCTTGTGATTATGTGTTATTTGGGTATATGTCTATAAATGTATAGCTTATAGTTAAGCATCTCATTCTCAAGGTTTACCTTTTGTGAGTTATCCTAATTTATTTGCAAAGCATTATTTTTCATACTAATTCTGTATAACTGTGTAACTTGTATGCGTGAATAAATTATTATTATTAATTTGGCCTATTCACTTGAATGTAATGTAGTATTTTTAATTTCTTTCCAATTACTTTCAAAGTCGAATTTATAATGAACAAATACTTTGGATTCATATGTAAACTATCCAAAACTCTCCTTTCATTTATCATTTCACAAACTGCTCTGGTGTAAACAATGAAAAGGGTTTTATTTTTCTGAAAATTGCAATTGGCCCATACAGAATAATTGAACCACGTTCAGGAGGACCACAGACTGGTTGGTCTTGGTTTGATAATCGAAATCTCTATTTCCATAAGTAATTCATAATAATTACTAATTTGTCATAGTTCAGTGCCTAAACCTGAGCTCTATGTTTATTCAACAAAAAATCATTTTCAATCATAACCGGCTCCTGATGATGAAAAATTAGATGGCAAAACGTAGAGATTCGGACAGTTTTTATAAAAATTCTTATAGGTGGAGTGAGCTCCTGTTTGTGAATATTGTTATTGAAAAATATTGAAAATAAATGAATTACTTTTTGGAGAACGAAGATGTTTCGGAGATAGTTACGGATTTTTGTGTGGCTGTGGTCATATAAGACACTCGTTCTCTAGGCACAATTTCACTTCCATCCGCGGCTAATTCTGCGGTCTTCTCAATCATTTTCTGCTCCGATTCAGCATCTCCATCGGCTACCTGTTCTTTTTCTTTCTCTATACTTTTCTCACTTGTTTGTGAAATGGTGACTCGCATTTTTCCACTCATGGTACCTAAAACACGGGAACTGATCGAAAAATACGACCTACAGTAAAATGTAATAGCCGAGACATATTTCTATTTATCTACAACCATTCATTAAGTGACTACATTAAGTGTACTACTAAAACAAAATCAACGCAGTTGCAAGCTTTCTTCTACACGCGTTTCGTGTTGTTGTGAGACTGCTTGAATTTATTTTGTCGCACGCTAGTTTTAATTTTGCGGTAACTAAATACTAAGATATTATTTTAATTTCAACTAACGTATTCAATATATTCAAGAAACACTTGATTGTGAGATTTTCACCAAACAAAACGTATCACGTGTTTCGCTATATAGTAGCTTTCTCAGGCGTGTCTTCAGGCGTGTAAAGACACAATTGTCGAAAAACGCCGCCCTTTCATGGGTCTCCTCAATCTCGGGAACAGGAAAAAGTCACGGAAAAGATACGGTGAATTGTTTTTCCACAGTGCCGGACGTTTTTTTCGTATTTCTTCTCGCAACTGCACATAACTTCAAGATAATACTCCTTATTGACCGTATGACCATGTGGCAAGAAATCCTGATGCACTACGACTACGCCAACGTAATAAAAAAATAACAGTGAGCAAAACCTTGATATTTAATCGAACTTGTGCTTTTTTGGGGCTCTTGGGCCGATTGGACTCTGGTTTTGATGTCATATATATAATAAGAATATATGTAATAATATGTAAAACAACTATTTCGTTTATACAGGGTGTAACTAAATAAGTGTAAAACATTTAAGGAGGTGAATCCTCTTCGAAAAAAAGATAGGATCTTTCATATAAAGAAATTTCATTGGAGCATCCCTTGTTAAGATACAG
>WOGO01002740.1:0-21251 GCA_015342085.1 Leptinotarsa defecta | reverse complement strand
AGTAGATAGTGATAGATAAGTAATATCCTTATCACTCCCATATTGATTTCTGTCTAAGAGCCACCGGTAGACAGACAGACAGTATGTCACCGGTGTGACATATCATTTCTAGAAACTTGTGGATTCGCTTCTGATGGCATTCCAGGACAGCTTCCCAAATTTCTGCTGTTGTCGGTTGATTTGTCAAACCACCAACACTGACATAAGTTGACTTAAGTGTCAAACCTAAAGGTGGTTCTGCTTATGTCTCGCATGATTTTACGCAGTTATTTTTATCAAGTACTTTTCTTGGTTATTCACATTTTGTATTCAATCGAGGACCGCCTGCCCAGTACTGACGATGCCCAATAGGCTGAAACAGCTGTCTACCAATGGCTCTTGAATTGAAATATATTTATAATTTCATTGTTTTTTACTCTCTATTCCACTCTTTATTATCAAATGAAAAATTGAGATAATCTCAACTATCGACGAACAGTCTAGAATTGAAATTGTGAATGTATTGTATTTCTGTCTCACTCACAGATATATTCAAGTGAGACGAGGACCATCCATTAATTACATTATTCAATTCATATGATATAAAAAGCATGTCGCGAGATATACTTATTTTATTAAAGTAATATAATTTTTGTCCTAGAATGACATATGCCATGATCAAGTTATATTATATTTTGTATTCTTGATTCTACACCGTGGAATCTCCCGAAATTTTATATCATATAAACTCGTAATGTAATAAACTGATGGGTTTGATTTGATTCAAAGTGTATTATCTTGTATTTGGAGATTGTTCTTAAACATGTTTTTTATTGATGTTTTGCCATAACATTCGTAAATTCAATCGAAATCTACTCTTTTATTAAATCAAAATAGCTCAATCTGCAAGAAAGATTTGTATTTCATATCAATCCAATTTTGATATGATGTTTCTATGTCGACATGTTTCACTCTATGTGAGTTATTACTTTTATGAACATCTCTGACGGAATCGGCAGATACTTGATGAAAATCTATAACACGTTATCTTTATAACCTATTATGAATAATTATATTCACCTTGATATTTTTAATCTAACTTTGCAAACAATGATGTAGTTCTCCCTGAAGATGACACTAAATACTGTGATATATTGGGAATATAGTGTTAAAAACTTCTCCCTTGCTGCTTTACCCAAAAACTTGACTGGTCAGCAGATAATTTCTTTTGATTGACCTTTGAAAGACGCAACTTTTTGTTCAGTATTTCAAAAATCTTTTTTTTTTATGACTATTGGAAAACATCAATTATATGAAGAAGAAAGGTTTTGGCTTCCTAATTCCCATCCCAATGTTCATATGAAAGTAGTTCTTTGGAAAGTAATTTTCTTTGGTGTAATTCAATGTCTAAGTGAAAGTAGTTGTTTCGAATGAGCTTTTCTTTCCAGTTTGTGTCTGAAAGTTACTTCTTTGTAAGATCTAAATATCTTTGTGAATAGTTTATTTTGAAATTAAATGTTTTCTTCCTTCATGTAGAAGATTCCCAAATTCTAATGCATAGAAATGGAGGAGTTGCAATCCAGAACCTTCCTTTCCCAAAAATTAATCTCTCCTGAAAATATATCCCTTTCAATTTGAACAAGATTTATATTGCTGAGCTGTTTTTATATTATATTATAAACTGAACTTTGCCTTTTGCTTTGGGCCAAATTCATATCATATGTGTATTTTTTTTTGTTCTATGTATGTAAGCAATAAATTCGTTTATTATTATTATTATTATTGAATCGAATAAGCGAATTAACGTCACTACTGTCATCGATGGCATGAAATCGCAATTTTATGAAAGAATTGAATGCTCAACCTTGTAGTGTTATCCAGATTGGTTAGGTTAGGTTAGATCCAAAGTGAGTGGGTCTATTCGACCCTCCACCGCCACCCGCAAGGGTTCATTGTGGCTCATACCTATTCACACTCGACCAAATAAACCCAGCTACTTAACGAGGCCGATTAGTATGTATGGTAAGTGGTCTTTCAGGTCAGATAGTAAGAGTATGGCTTTGTAGAACTCTAAAAACCTGGTTCACTCCCAAGCGGGGCTGGTTAATCTTTAATGAGGTGGTAGGATAGACAAGGTGCAAGATTCCCAACTTGATACCCGCCACAATCTTTCAATATGAGTGTTTTTGCACGTTATCTACACCTGACGATGCCTTAGATTCAACCGTGCAGGGCTTTTTCACCTCTGGTTTTGGTGAATCACTTGAGCGCAAACGTTTGCTAACCTGTTCATGGGGGTTTGTTCCTCCACCTAAGACAGATTCTACGTACGCCGCTCAAGAATTTGGTGCAAGGCGGTTTTATAAGGTACCCTCTTGAAGAGACGACTCAGTTGTTTTCTGGCTGCACCACCAAATCTTTTTTTGTAGGTGCAGTTATTGGATCAGGAGTTGAGAAGCTCTCGCTCCTGAACTAAGTTTACAGGGAGGTCAGTTGAAGTCGTAAACTCGACATCCATCTCCTCTGTAGACTAGCTCCTGGTCGTAAACCCGACATCCATCTCCTCTGTAGACTAGCTCCTGAACTAAATTTACAGGGAGGTCAGTTGGAGTCGTAAACTCGACATCCACCTCCTCTGTAGACTCGCTCCTGATCTAAATTTACAAGGAGGTCAGTTGGAATCGTAAGCTCGACATCCATCTCCTATATAGACTCAGAGTCAGAAAGAATTCTTAAGTTTACCTTATTCATAAAAGTCCCACGAGTAGTTAGGGAAAGAAGGTCAATTACGGCAGAGCCCCGCATTATCGTGAGCATTTTTACGTTTCCTACACCGTGAACGTTACTTGTTGCGCTGACGAACTAGGAAATGTACTCCGTTCTCTAGATAGTGGGTGCAACGCCACTTGCTTTATTATTTTGCCCTTTTTTTTGCTATGCTTCAATCCACATACCATATTTATTCATTTGCTATGGTGCCAGTAAGTCGTCCACGTACAAGTTAGAAAAGTTATTTCACATATTTTAAACAAAATATGTTTTGTGAAGGTAGGCTTGTCAATATGATTCAGGGCGGAGAAGAGACTGTAATTGAAGCTATAAAAACGTTTGATAGTAATATCAGAATAATTCACATCGACCAAAACAAATTCATTGTGAGAACCAACATCGGAAGAGATGTAGATATTACTGCAAAACATTGGATTAAAAACTTTTCTAAAGCTACTTGAACAGAGTGTATTTTGAACAGAATATATCCTGAAATGAAAAACTACAGTATCGAAAAGATTGGATTTGTCAGTACAATGCTAAAAATAAGGAAACAAACACAAGCAGCGTTAGGAACAGGAACTGCGGCGCCAAAATCTTTATCAAGGTTCAAAATGAAAACAAATTTTCAAGATGCAGGGATCCCTTTGCTTAAGGAAGGCTTAAACACCATTATAATTTACTAATTTATAGTTGCATCTTACGCATCGCCACAGAGTTACGGTGGCAAAAGCTTACAGCTATCTAAGAGTAAGCTCATCTACTAAAGATCAATTTTTAAAGTACTTCAGTGAAGGATTGACTCCCAGCGAAGCCAAAAATTTCTATAAGTCGAAACTAATGGCTACCACTTCAAGTGATGAAATATGTGAAACTCTTACCAATGCCCAAGTAAATCATATGAAACGATCAATTTATCATTTGTATGAACAATGGAGGTACGTACACTGAAAGAATTATTTTGCTACGATAAGAGAGATTTTTTACAGCAGCAAAACCGATATAGCAAAGTGTTTTTTAGCCACCAAAAAGTAGTTATTTGATAGTAGCAAAAAAATGTCGGCAGCAGTTACTTTTCAAACATAATTTTCTCAGTATATTTCTCTTAAAATTTGTTTCCAGTTACAACTTTTATAAATATTCAACTCTTCTCTGCAGAAAAAAAATATGGAGAAAGAACAAGCAAAAGCATTTTTGAAAAGCTGAAGGAGAAGAAGGTGCATTTTGAAGAGAATGGAACAAGGCGTGTATAAGCGAATATCCGTTTTGCTACGTTGTGGTAACGCCCTTAATTCTAAGAAAATCGAAACTATTGAAAATATTTAATCGTTTGCCAATATCTGCACAAGCATTTGTAATAAAAAAACACAGAAAGATAAAAGTCCAACGTACTTCTATTGCACGAGGGCAAATAGAAGTTACATGCTGGCGCTAGAGCAGTACAGGCAATACAAGCCTTCAAAGTTGGAAATTTTAAGCAACAAAAAGAAGAGATCAAAGAAGATAAGATCATTAAGTAAAAATAATGAGCTCAATCAACCAACTGCTATCGGTCATGGAAGTAAACATTAAAATGTGTAAATTTAACCAAAGAAGACCACAACAACACACGGAAATCAACGAAAACATACAGAAAAAAAGAGTTATACTAACAAAGTCAGATAATCAAATTGAGAGAAACTAAGCCACGGCCACTAATAATAATATAATACCTACCTGAGTCAAATCGTAGTTACCGAGCTGGAGAAAAAAACACTTTTAGGCACTTAGGTTGTTGACATTTTTCATTCCTTCTATCGCGAAATGATATACAAATATATATTTTGATAATTATTTTCCTTGGTGGCAATTTACATAACCTAGTGAGTAAATAAAACTACATTCTTATGTTTCAATCCAAGTGTTTCCATAATTTGAAATAAATTGATGTTTTTTTCATGTCAAAAGCTGACGCATTTCCTGATACGGCCCTGCTTGGCCGTATGATTTCTATCAGATTTTGACTAGGGTAAGTAGAAATTTCATCTTGGCTTCTCTGGAAATCAGAATGAATGTCGAATCTATTCTAGATTATATTTCTTTTTTTTTCCAGAATGAGGAAACCCAAAAAACTAGTAAAATGACACTTATTTTACTTTCAATTCAATCCTCAACTTATGGCATTTTCAAAACATATCTTGAATGTGTCTATCTCTTCAAAGTTGAATCTACGGAAGAAATATACTCACGGTTGTCCTTTGGAACTGGAACAGGCCTGTTTTCCTAGAAAAAAAAACACAGAGTATAATCATTGGAAGCACGAAATCAGTTGAAGGGATTCATATACGTTTGTGTGCATCGGTTATTCGATTTCGGTACATGCTCGATCTATTTTGAATGGAAGCAATGCAATAGGTGGAACAAATCAATTTAAATAAGGGTTAGAACATATTATTTCCTGATGTTTCATGATATATTTGAAAAAATGTTTATGAAGGGCAGATAGAATGAATTATTTGGTGCCGGATATTACTTTTCGACAACGTCTATCTAGGCGAATTTTGAAACAGCTCAATATCAACAAGGCGTCTGGTAATAATAATAATAATAATCTTTATTTTCCATTGGACATATTCATGTATAGGAATCGTCAAATTTCATACATAAAATCATGAACACACGCACTATAAATGTACATATAAATTAATACATATAAATTATTAATAAAATAAGGATACATAAACAAGATCATAAGTAACAACAGATCATAAGTAAAAAAGTATCAATCGTAAAAATACATTTACAATCGTATAAATTAAAAAAGAAAAAACTCTGCCAAATTATAGAAACATTCTTGAATTAAAAATCTTTTCAGCTCTCTACTGAATTAATCAACGGTGCGTGCCTCTTTTATGTATTTTGGTAGCTTATTAAAAATTATTTTCTCCATCACATATAGCGAGTCTGATGAAATTTTTTACTTGCAGTACGGAATATGAAAATTTGATTTTTGCCTCGTATTCACATTATGGACATTTGAGTTCGGTAAGAACATATCTTTATTCTTAAAAGTATATAAAGATAATTCAAAAATATAAAGACTTGCAAGAGTCATAACCCTGAACTGCCTGAATAAACTCCTACAAGAAAAAGTGCTGTTAACTCCAGCCAGTATTCGCAAAATCCGTTTCTGTACTATGAATACTTCAGATGCCAATGTAGAGTTACCCCACATGCATATGCCATATCTCAGCCTGGATGTAACCTGTGAGTGATATAAAGAAAGTAGTTGTTGTTTCGTCAAGAAATTCCTTATATTTCTGAATAGATAACACAAGGAATTTAATTTACCAATTAGGAGTTCACAGTGTTTCCTCCAATTCAGGCACGAATCGACAGTGACACCTAAAAATGTTGTTTCTTCTGAATTTTCGAGTATTAGGTTGCCTGTTCTGATTCGCATATCAGGGCATTGTTTTTGTCGATTGTGAAATCTTATCAACTGCGTTTTATTGGCGTTGAGAAATAAAGAATTTATTCCACACCAATTGGTAATTTTCTGTTCCACATTTTAACATTTGTCAGCTAAAACTTCTTCTGACTCGTCGCATACGATCAGTGAAGTATCGTCCGCATACATCGTCACAAAAGTATATCTCGTGACTGTGTCCATTTCATTTATGTACAGCAAAAACAGTACCGGACCTAATGTCAATCCTTGTGGCACACCCATGAAAATATCCACATAATCGGAGTGATGTATAAGAGTTGTATGCTACCCCTCTTATACTATAAGAATACAATTTCGATAAGAGATTTATTTGGTCAACACAATCGAAGGCCCTGCTTAGATCGCAAAAAATGCTTACAGGACATTCTCCTGCTTCTATATAATATATCAAACGCTCGAAAAAATTGATTACTGCTGTAATTGATTTATCTAATCGAAAACCATGTTGCTGGTCAGTAAGAATTGTATTCTTACTCAAAAAGTTAATGAGCCTATCCAAGTAAGAATATTCGAATATTTTTGAAAAACTAGAAGTTATTGTTAGTGGTCTATAATTTTCCAGTTTTTCTCGGTCCTGCTTTTTATGTATTGGAACTACCTTTCCAATTTTTAATTCTTTCGGAAATGACCCTGTTACAAATGACAGAATGATCAGGTACGCTAGAGGCTGTATTATACTGGTAAGACATTCACTTATGAGGAAAGAAGGAGTCTCAATTCTGGTCAATTCAGCAACTTTCAGAAGAAAAAGGAAAATCAAAAGGAAAAGAAGAAGGGAAGGGAGGAGGAAAAGGAGGAAGAAAAGGGAAAAGAAAGAGAAAAGGAGAGGAAGAGGAAAAGGGAAAGGGGAAGGAAAAGGAAAAAGGAAAGGGAAAGGCAGGGAAAGGAAGGGAAAAGAAGGGAAAGGAAGGGAAACGGAGAGGAATGAGAATGGGAAAGGAAAAGGGAAAGGGAAAGGAAAGGAAAAGAAAAAGGAAAATTGAAAGTGAAAGGGAAAGGGAAAGGGAAAAGAAAAAGGAAAAGGAAGGGGAAAGGAAAACGGAAAGGAAAAGGAAAAGGAAAAACAGAAGGGAAAGGAAAGGGAAAGGGAGAGAGAAAGTATCTTTGAAGAAGCATACGTTAATCATATTTCCAAGTGGCTGGATAATGAAATCGATTGTTTTCTTGAGTATTCTTCAGTTAGTGTCAAATATATCAAAACTCCTATTATTTTCAAAGACCTTATTGCCTCCAAGACATCAGTTTATCAGTTTTTCCAACTGGTTCGAGGAAAAAAATAACATTTGGGGAAGGCAGTGAGTGAACGGGAGGCACTCTATTCCTGCTCTAGTGATTATTTCTTAAGCAATTGAATTTCTGAACGGTAAAATCTTTTATACTTTTCAAAAGATAATTTATTGGGTTTATTTTTTGTGACATTAACCAGTTTACCTGCAGCAAGGTTATTTTCCATCCCTCGCAAAAATTCATCAAAATAAATATAACTTAAAAGAACTAAAAAACACGCTTTCAAAGAACATCGAACTAAAAAGTTCAAAATATTTTATTAAATAAGCTTAAAACAGTAACGAACAAAAAATACTAGTATTATTTTCACAATAACACTAATATTTTCGTTCGTTATTGTTTCAAGCTTACTTAAAAAAATTATTTTTAACTTTTAAGTTCAATTTTCTATGTTTAGCTCAACGAGTCCAACAAATTCATGTATATTCTGGAATTATTTACGAAATTTCAGAAAATCAAGCAAATGAATTAGAATTGATATTCAATTATACGAGTAGTTCGAAAAATCATCCGATGTTGAGTTAATTGGAACTAATAACATGTCGAGGTTCTGCCGCAATATTTGCATAAATGACTTCCAATGATAGATTTGAAGAAATTTCGAATATAAAACTAAGAACATTCTCAATTGGTTCAAGTTTGATCGCAGTGTTCAAGCTTTTCAACTCCTACATAGTGGCTTGTTAATTATGTGGTATTTGTTGAAGAACTGTGGAAATAAACACATTTTGCTTTATTTTTCTGGTGAATGCGGATCCAAACCGTCAATAACAATTTTTCGATATTTTCAATACACACGGAAATAACCCGCGGTCTAATAGCCCATCATAACCTCACTATCCACTATCCCCGGGGCTCTGGAAGTACATACCACTCCGCGGAACTCGATCGGTGGTCCTGCGGTTCGACTGCGGGAAACTCCAACAAGTAAATGGAAAACTATAATGGAAGTGGGGCACGTAGATTTTGCAATACAACGTGGTGAAGAAGGAGAACCGTGTACCATTCATTGCATTCTCGAGTAGCGGCTATAACTCGTACATGGGATTTGTTTAATCGATTTAGTGGGAGTTGCTCGAGTGAAAAACGGACGAACGTGATCGCAGGGCATTGTGTTTCAAATGTGATAAACGGGGTGTTAGTTTGGTTGACTTTCAGCACCTGGAAACAGCAATCATTTTTCATCCTATGTCAACAAACCACACTGAAAACATGCTCTATCGACTTTGTGAAGAGATTTTAAAATCTTTCATATTCGAAACAGTCCTGATAAGTATTTTGGTGAATATGATTTTGTGTAGAAATTTAGAAAGCATTTCAGAAGATAGAGGGTGATCCTAAAATTACCCAGCTTAACGATTTAATCTCCTTCCAGATCTATACATTTTTCCCAGCGACGTTCGATACCGTTTTTATAAAAAAATTGTCTTGCTCCTCAAAATAACCATTAACTGCCGACATCACTTCTTTATCGTTGGAAAATTTTTGATAACTGAGCAATTTTTTTCAAGTTTTTGAACAGAAAATATGCCGAAGGGGCCGAATCTGGCGAATGTTAAATATGATAGATATCTCTCTACTATTATCAGATCTACATATGGAGTTCTTCAAGTATCAAATTTTGACCATTTGTTATGTCTCCTTTTTATAAGTGATGCCATAATGGAGATAGATTTTCCCGAACTTATACATGCTGAAGATCTCGATTCCAAAGATTACCAAAACATTCAAAGAAACTTTAGAGTAATTCAAAGATTCAAAGATGTCAAAAAATTATCTGCGTCAGCCTTCACAAGGAAAAATTAATCGTTGGTATTTGAGTGAAATAGAATCAACTTCACTAAACAGGTGTCGGAACACAGTGTTCAATTTTTTCCCCCTAGGGAAAGCTGGTCGAGCCATGCCACAAAGCTCCGACGAGCCAGCATTAGCATTCAATAACCACTCCCCATACCGTGGGTCTGAGAATCAGGTGCGCGGACGCAGTGAGCCATGAATGACAGACTTCTGCATTTGTCCGGCTAAGATTTCTGCTTTACTGCGGCAAGCCGGCATGATTTTGAGATTCAAGAGTGGAGAGGACATCTTTCCACCAAAGACTCCAAGAATCAAAACATCCATCTCGACAGCGTGGCCTGAATAGAGTCTGTGGAGTTCGGCAGCTGAAAACTCCACAAGAAATATCGCATTACGCTGATGATCAAGAACAACTACATCTGGCCTATTAGCATGTATGGTCCTCAGGGTGGGGAATGAATAGTTTCAATGAATTCGGCACTTCTCATTCACCGCAACGGAATCAATCTGTTCCGGAGTGTAGGGTAACACCGGTGTCTCGTCGATAACGTAAAAGTGCCGTAGGTGGTGATGGAGCACTCTCAGGGCCGCGATATAGGTTGATACCATATGATGGAAATGCTGACAGCAAGTGCATTAGGGTTTCGGGCGCGTCACGTCAGGCCCTGCACCTTGCGTTTGTCACCTCTATACCTATTGCGCGACTGCACAGGCCATAATGAACCTCTCAGTTTCCGACTTCAGCACAATCGACCTGAGGGAAGCGAAAGTCAGGCGCTTTGATAAGTCGATGTCTTCAATATTGTTAAAGAAGACCCCATGCACGGGCTTTTTCCTTGTGTTTCCGCATTATGATTATCAATATTAATAGAATTATTTATTAAAAAAAGTATTGATCATATACAGGTTTTAGTCAATAATGTTACAATTCTTCCCAGTGAAACAACCAAATTTTTGGGTGTTCACGTTGACACTAATTTATCTTGAAAATTTCACGTCAGGTTTTGGATGTAAAATCTTGGATCAAAGTGTATTATTCTATGGTTCAGTCTACACTCTCATACAATGTCATCTTGTGGGGAGATTGTACAGAGCGGGTTGTGTTTTTATAGATCAGAAAAGAATTCTTCGCCTAATTTTTAATCTAAATAGAACCAAAACAACATAGGACTTCAACCTATGAAAAGGCCCCCTTTTTGGCCAGAGCACGACTTTTCAATTGCCTACCTACTACTCTAAAAAATGTCTCCGATATCAAAAAGTTCAATATGAACCTCAAAGAGTTTTTAATTGATCGGACTATTTATTCAGTGTAAGACTATAAAAGTAACCGTGGATTTCTAATATGTCAGTGTTGGATTTTCTACGTGTCCACTGAGAATATTAATATATTCAATAAAGGAATATAGTAGATATCCCAAAAATTTTAAAATCACTATTGCATATCCTCGAGACTTCATAAACTTTTGGAGTTTGGAGCACCCAGTGTTGACTATTTTGTGTTCTGATTAATGAAAAACAAATGAAATAATTTGTCAGATTTTGAAAAAGAATTGTCAGATTGAAAGTTTTTGGGATTTTCTGTATCTCCAAAAAGTTATTAGAGTCTGTATAAACAGTTTATTCCATTTGTATCCTTTTCGATACGTATTTTTCACCGAGTAGGTTATGTATTACGAATTTTTCATGACAATTACAATCGTAATTGTTATGAAAAATCTCATCCGAAGAAAAGTTCAAAACTCACTTTTGTTTCATGAGCGCTAGGTATATAGATATTAGCAAAGTAGAATCTTGTTAGGTAAAAACTCCTAATTTTCAGTAGGTACGCCACTGTTTATACCTAGTATAATAGAAGGCCGAACACTAGCGGGATCCCTCGGACGTACTGACAAAATGAAGCAATGATGCCAAGTGTATCAGATTTTCTATATTCTTCGGATTCAAATTGAAAAAGTTATAATTTACTCAGAGTACCACTCAGAAACGAAAAACTTTCAACAACAGATTTTTTCTACTTAAATGGTGTGAAATCTCTAAATTGTTGAGAAAAATGGTTTGCAGCATGAATGCCTTGGATCTTCTTTTGCAGAATAATGATAAAACACTTTATTTCGAGTGCTCCAAGTACAAGTGACTTGAGTGTTCAATAATTGGAATTGCATGCATTTTGAACGACTGAGCTTGGTGTATTAGGAATATATTTTTGTGATAATTCCTAGAAGAGGTGAAGAAAATATAATCTCACATAAATTAGTTTCATAATCCAATTTTCAGGATTTATAGGAAATGTATACAAATTGGGTCAACTGTCAAAAATATTAATGTAGATAGCGCTTGTCTTTAAAAGCAATTTATGGATGATCAGTTCCATCGATTGAACAAATCTAGTACATTGAATTGACAAGAAAGACAAACATTTCGTAGAAGCTGCCCTATTTTCAACTTTGTTGAGGAAAATAATCATTAGTATTAGAAAATGTCTGAAATTTCGCACACAATCTGACAACCGCGAAAAATCTCTAAACAAGGCACATGGTTTTAACCCAATATAAACAGAACCTCACAAAATACGTGCGACAAACTGTGGTAAATGTGTATAAAGTGCGTTGTGTTTCCGAAAACAAACTTATGTTCCGTTTTATTGAGAATCGTGCAAGTGCGAATTTCCGGCAGTTTTATTGACAGCGCTCGCAATTGGAATTTGCGAAATTTCTGCAGCAAATACGGAAGTCAAACAACGAAAATAGGTCAAGGGTCTGTAAAACGGAGGCACTCAGGTGAACTGTGAAACGAATTGAGTTATTCTGATTGTAAATGACAAACGAGACATGTTCCTTATTTTAGGTTATTTCCTGATATGATGTAAGAAAAGAGGGTCAATCGGAATCCAACTGAACATGGATGATTAGGCAACTAACATTACGTACACCAGTGGCGCGCGTTTTCTGTTCTATATTGAGCTCACTATCATGCCGGAAGTGAGTTTCTGAAGTTGTCGATTTTTTGACTTGATGAAACAAGCTTCTGCATTTCTGATATGTGTGAGCTGTACTAACAGCATTTAGTCATTAAAATTATGTCTAACATGAAACAGAAGAATCTAAAATGGCATGAACAGTAACATGTATGTAGAAAAGGTATAAAATTGGGAACTGACCATCTTTTTTTCTGGTGTTTTTCGAAATTTATAAAAAAAATGACAAAAGGAAAAAACTGTATTTTATTCATTTCTCAAGCACAAATTTACTGCGGAATGAAATTTTGAATAAATGTGTTGATATAAAACTCGCATATGTTGCGAACTTTATGTTTCACACTGTATATATGAAATGCCCAAATTTTGGTGAAACTAGACCTATCATGCACCTACGAAGTAAATAACTAACCTGACTAATACTACAGTGACTTTCAAAGTATATCAATGAAACACCACTGCAACATCTTCAGCAGAGAAGGTTTATTGGAGGTTATTCCTTGTACATTAAAAGCAGGCATTGATTTCATTTGATCGAGATGACTACCGACAGTCCTGGCTCCTTATCAGTGGTGGTTGAGTCTGTTCAGATGAAGTGGACCGACTGAAAAACTTGCACGTCGTCTTGAGTTTGTTCAGGTTGGAGCCCAGCTCCCTTACCTTTTTGACTGATTTTTGTCGAAGAAGGACAAATGGGTTCATGATTGAGGGGATGTTGACGGCATGAAGTCCTCAGACATCAGTGCCGCCCTTAATGGGGCGGGGTAGAATGAATGAAAGATCTGTTCATCTTTTAACGAGGGACATGAGGGCGTCATTCGACAAAGTGTCGGGGCCTTCTATATCGGGAGGGGTCGTCTATAGCATAATCTATAGCTTCCCTAAATAACGTATTTTCGTGAGTTTCAGCGCTATCAAAAACTCGCCGATTCCTCGACTGAATGGACTGCCGAATGGAAGGCAGCTGCAAAACTCTGCGGAAGGCTTCATTCCGCACGAACCAAGGAGCATTCACAATCATCCTCATTAGCTTATTTTGAAATACCTCCAGAATGGAGATATTATATTTCGCATCTTGTCCCCAGACGCCTGAAGCATACATAATGACAGGCTTGAACATTGTATTGTAAATTGAGTCAAACTCAATTTAGAGTTTCTGTTGATCAGAGGGTACAGACTTACTATCCGACCCTCGATCTTTGACTTAACGCACATGATGTGCGGGTTCCAAGTGAGCCTACGGTCTATTAGAAGGCCGAGGTACTTTACCCGCGCTTGCCAGTCAATCTCCCTTCCAGACATTATCACTTTTCTGGCTGGAGAAGATAGCAATCTTCCCATAGTTATCGTCTGAGTCTTACCAACTGAAAAATTGAAAAAAAATCCGAAGAAACAAATTTATAGGTGTTGTCTGCAGTTGAATCGATGAATTACAATCAATACCCACTGCGACACCTTATATAACCCGGGTCGAGTCGAAATAGTAAATACATATAATTCGGACCAGATGTATATGACATCGCCAAGTTTTGGTGAGACATCACCCACTTTAGTGCTTTCATTGCGGCTTGCCTTATTTTCTTACTATTCAAACTGGTGTACCTACTGTGTGTTACTAGATCAGTCGTGTTTGACGTGTCAGAATAACGAACATATCGAAACTGTCTCAGATATTCCACAAAATATTTTTTGCCAACATAACCAAACATTTTGCCTGTGATAGCTGAAACCGAATGAAAATATCAGAACAGACCTTGACTCTCAAAGTACCGTACATTATAGTTGCGTCAGAATTATTGCCATTTTCAGTAACCGAGTATATCCGAATGACTTCTTTCATGGAGATTTCATTGTTGGGTTAACAGTCTTTGTTTATATCACATGTTACATGTTTTCCATGAATTACTTCTTTATTGCCAGTCTTCCAACTACACCTGTTCCTTCTCTATCAATGCCTAGGAAATCACTTTGGACTCACAAATGCTGCTGTGTTACTTGTTTCTCTGATTTATTTGATGACTATAATGGTATTTTGGTGAAAATTATAATTATATGAAGGTTCAAGGCTGTTAAATTGATTAAAACTTTCGCGGCCAAGATTTTCAGTATTCAAGTTCAAGGCTGTGTTTTGGATAGTTGCCCAATCCTTCCATCTAAAACCGCTTTTTCATTTATTTTATCTCGCAATTATCGCAAACTCACTTTATCTGTTAGTCAACTACCGTTTTGTGGAGAAAATAATCACCTGGCCATTTGAGAGGTATGAACCATCAAATTATTTATTCATTTTTGTGTTCGTTATCGAGAATACAGAGAGCTTCCTACACTCTATTTTCCTAAACACTCAATGTCATCAAGGAATTACCTTAACTCACATCTAAACGTTTTTCCAATTCCTCAAGTTTTTCATCGGTCTATGTATATTGTTTGGCAAACAAATATTTTGTTGAATCAGTCAAAGTTTACGACATGAATGAGATATCCAATTTAACAAATTTTCAGAGTTCACAATGAGTAAAAGAAAATCAGATGATGTAGATGACGAAACTGTGACGAAAACGGCAAAACTTTCCGACGACACTGAAGATGGTTATTCGAAAGCTACCAATACAGAACCAGAAGGTTTGGGAGATATATTCCCAATCACTCCTGAAGAGTCTAAAGATCCTAAGGTTAGTTTCCAGTCTACTAGTGACTGATGAACTATTTACTACTCTAGTTGAAATGTTTTATAAGTACCAGATTGATCAATGTATTAGTTCAAATTGTTTTTTTTTGATAGATATAAGACTGCATCAAAATCTCCTACTGCCTCATTGAAACAATAAGATGGCTTTTTTCTTTAAATTCATCTCTGTATTGCCAACGCAATAGAACATAAGATGTAAAACATGTTCCAAATCAATCAGTTGAACAGAAAAACAATATTTAGTTTCATCAACTTTTTGAGAAAAAAATTGTAGAACAAAAAAATACGTTGATTTATCGAATAAGAGAACACTGATTTGAGGCGAGCACTGCCTAATATCTTCAAGCAGTATTCAATCAGTAACGTAAAAACTGAAATAGAAAAAAGGATGTTGACTTTATCGAAACAACGATATAAATTACTCAGTTATCAAAATAAGTACTGCCAAAGGCCATGCCTGGCTGGTGTTTGGTCAATATGATTTTTTGATGATTTTTGTACAATTTCTTATGTAATATTTCAAATTTTCCGAGACTCGCTAGAAACAGTAACCTCTGTAAGTACCAGCAATATTGACTATAAATTAACTGAAATACTACTATGCTAAAATAATTGTTACTTAACAGCTTCTCCAGCCCTTACTTTTGTTAACTTTCTTTCAAACCCCAATATTTCAATCTTCATCCCTGAGAAGTTAAAAAATAATGACGTGTAATATTAGAAATAAAGATATATAGAGTAGACCATCGAAAACAACCGTAAGGCAGAATTGCCGGAGAAAAACTTCTTCAGAGAAATTGCACACTGGTGAAACTGGATCCGTTCAAAATAAAAAAGTGCAAGGCGAAAATCATATACCTAATAAAGCTCCAGAGAAGAATCAGTATTGGAACAAATTGCACCGCATTTTAACCTTTTCAAGATTGCCTTGCAGCGGTCCCATCATGAGACGTGTGTATCCGAACTGAAAGGGAGTATAAACTCTTAGTCCAACCAGTTTTTCTAACAGAACCTTCAAGACACCAGGCATCCTATTGTCGCAGAAATGCTTCACACGGAAATGCGACTCTCTGTTGTGATGGATTTCCATTTTCTAGATACTCAAGGGAACCTATATGAATCATGAAGTAACCAAATAATCTATCCCTGACTACAGAGCTGGGCGTAGACTAAGCGACCCCAACTATCCTTCCTGTAACATCGTATCAAGAGCAAGAACTTCTCAGTTAACAAACCTTGAAGACTTTCTGGTAAATCAAGAGCACTATATCTCATTTATCTGGCTTGCACCAAATTTTTGAGCAGCAGAATGAGAATTTGCATCACTTTTCCCGAGCAGATCAGCAATCGCTTATTCTCAAACGATAATCCTCCGAAACCAGAGGCGAAAAAGCTCTACATAACTGGATCTGGGGTATCGTCAAGTACAGCTGACTTATAGGTAGCCTTATATGGAAAAATTGATGCGGCGGGAACCTATGGATGTACCTATATCCCACGGTATACATTTGGTCAAGTGGACGAAAGTTTTCACAGGGAGCCACAACATACCCTTGCTCAATTAGACCTGCCTACCTATACTCAATACAAGAATATTGACAACTGCGACAAAGTTATACAGTACAAGCCGAATATTAAAGAAGTTTCATCTTCAAAATATTTGGTCAGTGCAGTAACTTAACGAAGAGGACTCTGATTGTCACATGTAATTGTTTCAATGTTCTGTTATTTTGAACTATTAATCATACCACAATTGTCATTCATGACTGATAGCAGACCCAGCGTTATGTATATATGTACGATAAACAAATAAAACCTTTAACAGTTCAATGTACAAGCTGGTGTTTTTGGAAAGTATCTTTGGGTTCCCCATTTGCTCCAGAAAATCCAACAGATCCCTGGATTGACTTCAAAATACCATTGAACCAGCTCTTACTAATATACCGATGAATGATCCTGAATACATTGAGGAGAAAATGATGTTTCAACAAGACGGCGACTCTCCACAATATTATGATCTGATGATCCTGCGTATATTGGAGAGAAAATTATATTTCAGCAAGACGGTGGATGCTCTTTCAGTTCATTCGCAAAATGAGCATGATCTTTTGCAACTTTTGCATCTCTCATGGATTTTTGAAAGAAGTTATGGAATAAATGTCAATTGGCCGTTTCAGAATTAATTCATAAATGACAATATATAAGTTATTGAAAACATATTCAGACACATTCTCAAGACGTTAATATTCTTGTGGCATATATAATTTGAAATTCAGCAGCGCTGATTCGCTCGAAAAACAAAGTGAAATCGCAACCAAAAATTGTATAATGATACCTGAGAAGTTACATTCACTAAGGATAAAAGAAGTTTTCTACTGAATCCTTCAATTTATTAATAGCTCGGGACTATATTTTCTTTTGAATTTGTTAAATTTAATTCCGAACCTTCAATTCATGAACTATGTTCAATCTGGCTTGTGAAATTGTTTCCTATCATATAAACACAAGTTGACAAAAGATGTAATTCTGTTGAGGAAATTTCATTGCTTCGCTTTCACTCAAAATATCCTTTGGAAATGAAATTAGTTTTTTAGGTACACGTACGTTATGGAAATAGTATTTCACGAATTAGGTATTCGTACGGGAAATTTTAATGAGAATTCGCCTTTTCTCGATTCAATGTCGCTCTAACTAACTGTTCGTAAACCCATTCAAGTCGCGAAAGTAAAATATTGCAAGAGATGGGGACTTTTAGGTTGATGTGAATATTTGATTCCATCATCAATCACGCTTTCTGACAGGAGTTCACATTAAATATGAACGGCGTCATGTCGACACATTTTCTCTGTGTCACACCGGGAAAAAACTCATAGTCCAAAAGGTTCTCTGAAAGGTTAAGAAATCTCTCCAGAACAAGAGTAAACTGACACCCGAATTATTAATGAAAATTTTCAATTGTATCACTGCTTGAATGGTTTGTCAGTAGAGATGAAGAATTTACTAGCAAAAAGCAATAAGTACATCATAATTGAATATTAGATACCGATGTAAATACTGAAGGACTGAAGAAAGCTATCAATTTTCGAAAAACTTTATTGGTTGAAGCGAACTAAATAAAGTAACTTAACAAAAAAATAGATATAAGTGGTTATATTCTTTTCGCGTCAACAAAAATGATTATATTTACTTTATTTACTAGCCCTGGAGCTCAACTCACTAGATGGTGAATGATCTAGACTAGACTGATAGCACATAAAATAAAATTAAGTGTTTAAAAGACTTTATAATTTTTCAATATTGGCTGTTTTGATAGTTTTGTCCGTTTTGTGAGTCTACTTTGAACTGCAATATATCAGTGAAATGTAATATATCAATCAATTCACTGCATTTTTGCCAACATAATCGGTAAACAAGCCAAAGGTCGTTTGGCCCTGGTCCTGGTTGGTGAAGGTTTTACCGGTGAGAAAAATATTGAAGTACTTAAAAAGATAGTAGTCGATTGGCGAAAGGTCTGGGTTCTCAGAATAGCACACTGCTGTGGTGGTTTCGCCAGGTTACAGAAAATAATAGTGAATCACACCTGCCGCTGACCGCCATACAGTAACCATGGTTCATTTTGGTAGATGTGCCTTTGGGAAGTGCTTTGGAGGTGGAGTGGGGGAGGAAGAGGGTGCACTTATAGTTGCTGCCACTCCTGCTTCTTCCGCTCTTTATCTCCTTTTGGCTTCGGCGCCGCAAATGCGCGGTCACCTTGGTCTTTGTATAATATCAGGAGGTGATCTGCCATGTCCAGCCTCATTCCGAGTGGTAGATTGGGGTGGATATTTCTGTTCATCCCCAACCACCGCCATAGATTGAGGTGAGCATTTCTGTCCAGCCTCGGGATTGGTTTTTGTTTTTTCTGTGTCTGTTTTTGTATTTCTTTCCTTCATGTGTGTTCTCACGAGTAGCAGCGGAAGACTTAGTCACTCTGGCAGAGCTCCGCAATACCTGAGGAAGGCTGATTACAATGAGGTTTCGCCCGGTTCCCCGAAGGGATCGTTCGTAACCGCATGTTACCCTGCGCCCATTTAGCTGTCAGCACGATTTCTTACACCTTAGCTTGGGTAGGCTTGTCCACGGGGGCATGTTTTGCAAAGGCTTTTGGGGAGGTCTGGTTCCACTCACCCTGTTCATTTCTGCCACTGACCAGGTGCCCGGCGACCCCGTCCGTAAGGTTACATTGGCTTCCCGGACAAGACTCCCAGTCCCCTGGCCGTTACCCTATCCGCCACCTGGGGAAACGCCCGATAGGTAGCCTAACCCACAGGTGTTGATTGTTGAATTCATGGAGCTTTTTGACCTTTCCAATACATTATAAACCATCAAAAACCGCAACGGAGCTAATTTCAGTTTTTCTGCCATTCCAAGCACCATTTGTGATGGGTCAGTCTACACCAGGGTCTACAGTATAGGCCGACCACTTCGGGGCCTATCTTCCAGGCTGAAATCTGTGGAACAAAATTTCGCTAACCAACGTCGAATAGTGCCTTCATTCAATACTATCACTGCCAAATGCCTGGTTAATTTTTTGGACTGTTTCGGCAGAGCTTTGGTTCAATTTGATTCCGTAGAAAGAAATCGACCGAAAATCGCCTTAAGAACTCACACAGTAATAAGCTGAAAAGAGGCAAAAAATGTAATTGGGAAAAAATCAACAGCATTTCTGTCTAGAATACAAAACTCCTTATCGATCAATATATACTATGGCACAGAAGAATGATTAATATTGTGAGGTATGAAACTACAAAAACACATGCCATTGAAACGGACAAACCTTTTGAAACGTCCTGATGAATTATGAAAAGATAGCAAACTTACTTTTGTTACAAATATCGATAAATTGAATGGATAGAATGCCGAAAAATATACACATGAAGATGGCAGTACACGTAAATAAAAGCTAGTGAATTTTGTTGACAGTTACTCACCAACGTTTCATCCATTTTGGACGCTCAGTTTTCATGTGACAGTCGTTTGAATGATTTGATGTGGGTATATTTATGAAAATGTACAAAATTGAGTATCGAGCTGTCATTAAATATTTGTTTTTGAAGGCAATAGGCCTATGCAAATGAAAAGATGAATTAGATGCTGTATATGGGGATTCTGCATCATCATTTATTACACTGAAATTTTGAGCAGCTGAGTATAAACGTGACCGTGAGAGCTTGGGAGACAATGAACTTCCGGGACGAACGTAATTACCGCCTAGCACCAAATGTTGCTAGACGGTAGTCTAGACGATAGTCCAGCACCAAATGGTGCAAGACGCCGAATTAAAGTGAGAAAGATAGCAGAGGCTAAGAACAAATTTGGAAGAACAAATTTGGAAAATATTTTCAAAAACTCTTTCAGAGTATGTGGTCTTTTTCTTTTCAATGCTGATAATATTGATTATCACAAACTTCTTACTCAAGATAATAATTAATTAGACAAAATATTTGGTACAAAGTGTACAAAAAATCGGGATTATCCCAAGACAACGAGAAACAACCAATCATTACAATAGAGATACAAAAAGGTGTACTTCTAGAAGATGTTCGGGATAATTTAGTTCAATTTGAAGCCGAGGATGCCGTACCTGTAGACATTTTTGAAATAGAACCCACCCTTGAAAGTATTGAAACCGCAGTAGACGTTATTATTGGTTCCAAGGAAGAACCTGATGAAGAAAATATACCGGAAAAGGAGAAAAGCATTGACGAAATGGTTGAGGAAAAAATGGTGGAAATAAGAAACTACTGTGTCAGGAAACAGTATAGAAGGAATACTGCAAAAAATTGAAATTACTCCAGAAAAATGAACCGATAACGTTGAAGGCGGACAATCAAGAGGGGAATTAGTCAATGAAGTAGAAAATGGGGGTAGTCACAGTAATACTGAACATTCTCGAGTACTACCAGGAGTGGTTATACCATCTCCATTCAAAAACTATTTATTCTGGCACTTCCGATGCTTGGAGAGAATATTTCTTGAAGAAAGAGGACGAGCAGAAAAAATCAATTCAAGAAAAAGAGGATAGAAAGAAACAAAGGAAAGAAAACAAAAAATTGCGGTGAGAAAATATAAAGAGACCCAGAGAAAAATCTTACGACAAAATGAAGGAAAGAACACATCAGAAGAAGAAAGTGTGTGTCACATATTTAATTAACATTTATATAGATAGATAAATAGATATACTTATTAAAGCTTTCAATTCAAAAATTGGTAAAACTCAAGTC